>ML825578.1:7540-26827 GCA_009831015.1 Picea engelmannii | reverse complement strand
GAACATACACCATGTGCTTGAGATCTCATGAAGCACCCCAAAACATGGTGTAAAAAATTTCAGAGTAACTCAGAAGCTAGCATCCTGGACCTTGCCAATCCCTTTTCTCGCAATTATCCCATGTTAATACTTTATTATAGAAAGCTATCCATAATAAAAAAAAAAAATTGAGAGAGCATGTAAGCTTCCATACTACTTTCCACCACCACACATTTTGTTCCTCTTCCTTGTCTTACATTGAATCCTCATAATCTAATTTTGCAGTATATGCCCCTATAGTTTTGTTTTCATGTCCATACTATTTAATCTGCCTCTTTATTTAATCTTATAGCACTATTCTTGAAATTTCAAATATATTGTTTATAGTTCTTTGCTAACTCTCCTTGAATACCCAAAAGCTCTTTTGACTTCCAACCTAGATTCCATATTGAAGTAGTTTGTGTTGGGTGTGTGTGATATTCTTTGCATGAATAAATCTAGTGTCTATGGGGGGGTCATAGGGGGGCAGAGCCCCACTATTTGTGGGATTTGGGGGAAATGCCCCCAATTTTTTTTGGCATTTTTGTGTTCATTTTTTGCAGTTTTTCGGCACATGCTTTTCTAATTCCGATTAAGGAATTAGGGTTGTTGACTAATCTCGGTCAATGAATTAGGTTTTGGATGTCGTGAGATCATATATATATAATATTGTAAACAATGAATATGATGAATATAATATTAGAGGTACGACTCTAAAATAAGTTGTTGGTTTTCCCGATTGGGGTTTCTAGGGTAAAATCTCTCTATAATTTGTGTGTGTGTCATTGTATCTTTTCTATTTTTATTAATAATCCATTTACCTTAATTTATTGTACAAGGTTAAAATATACATTTGGTATCAGACCTATTATTGGCTTCAAGGGGATGCCTTTGTGGCTAATGGTTTGGCTTAGGTCTGTGATAAACCTTGTTATAGTGGGAGATCTATGATATCGATTCTTAAGGTGAAAACAAATGACGAGTAGTTCAAAAATAGAGATATAAAATTTTAATGGGAATTCACCTATAGGAACGCCAATAGATGACTAGGAAAAGTTGGATTTGAAGGTGAAGATCACAATCCGATTATGTCTCTCAGATTCAATATTACTGAATGTGTCATGGGATGTTACAAATAAGGATTTATGGAATAAGTTAGGGGATTTGTATCAGTCTAAGTCCCTAGTAAACAAATTGTTCATGCAGAATATGTTGTACAACCCGAGGATGAAATATGGAGACTCAGTGAGAGAGAATTTGAACACCTTCAATACAGTGGTAAGTCAACTATCATCTGTTGATATTAAGATTTTCGATGAAGATAAGTGTATCGGTTTATTTTGATCTTTACCAAACTCATGGGATAGTATGGTTGTGGACATAGGTAGTAATACAACTAATTTAAGTTTCAATGATGTAGTCTCATCCTTGTTGTCGGAGGAGATGAGGCGGAAGAACATGGAAGGACAGAGCACAGATGCATTATTTGCAAGAGGATTCTCCCAATAAAGAAACATATCTAAGTCCTTAAGTGGGAGATCTAAATCTAAGGGAAGCTAAATCTCCTAGAATTTTTGTAAAGGTATGTTGGAGATGTGGAAAACAAGGGCACTACAAGAAGTAATGTAGATCCAAAAGTGTTGAGAGAGGGAAGGGATTTCATGATTCTATATCTACAAAAGAAAAAACCTATGCGAATGAAGGAGGGGATGTGTACTTGGCTTATTTAAGCACACATGCAGATCATGATGCATGGTTGATCGACTCAGGTGCATCCTTTCATATGAACCCTCATAGGGAGTGGTTCTACGAATATGAAAGGTGTGATGGAGGTGATGTTTTCCTAGGTGATGAATCGATAGCCAAAATCATAGGAAAAAAAAAATTCAAGTTGAATCTCATGGGTGGAAGGATTAGAACACTCCCTGGTGTTATGCACATCCTAGGTTTGGCCAGAAATTTGATTTATGTAAGCAAAATAGACGATACAAGGGTAAACAAAATGTTTGAGAAAGAAAACTACAGGATGGTTCAAGGAGAAATGGTTTTGCTGAAGGGAGTTCGGATTGGATATTTGTATAAGCTGCAGTGAAGCACTATCAGTGATGGGTGCAATAGTTCCATTGTTCCTGAGATTGGAGCTGAAGAAGAAAAAAATCCTATAGTCTCTGGAGAAAAGACTATGATGTGGCATCAAAGATTGGGACACATTAGAGAGAAGGGACTTCGAGTACTACATGGTAAATGTATGGTTGAATTTATGTATAACTTCTCTTTGAATTTTGATTTCTATGAACATTGCGTATTTGGGGAGAAGAATCAGGTAAGATTCCCCTCTGGTGCAATGAGGGTAGATAAAATTTATAGTTGGTGCACAGTGATGTGTTTGGACCTGTGTCAGTTCCATCACTAGGAAAATCTGTGTACTATGTCTCATTTATAGATGACTTCTCGAGGAATACATGGATTTATTTCCTCAGGAAGAAATATGAATTCTTTGACAAATTCAAATAGTTTAAGGCTCTTGTGGAGAATCAGAGAGAGAAGAGAATTAAGGTGTTGAGGATGGATAATGGTGGAGAATTATGCAGAAATGAATTCAAAGAATTCTGTAAGAAGTGCGGTATAGCAAGGAAGAAGACTACTCCATATACACCTTAGCATAATGGAGTTGCAGAAAGGATGAACAAGACATTGATGAAAAAAGCAAGGTGCATGCTCAATGATGTCGTGTTAGGACATGAATTCTGGGCAGAGGCAGTGGGTACTGCATGCTACCTGGTCAATCGATTACCCTCATCAACACTGGATGAAAATACTCCACATGAGGTATGTACTCGTAAGAAACCCTCTCTGACACATCTCAGGGTATTTGGTTGTGATGTCTATGTTCATGTTCCAAAGGAAAGCAGGAGTAAGCCAGATAAAAAAGGCTGAAAAGCATATCTTTATTGGGTATAAATATGGTCTGAAAGGTTATAATATAAATATTAGAGAATTGAGACATGTAGTTTAGAGAATTAACTCAAACTAAGAAGGTAGTGTATAATTGAGAAGGTAGTGTATAATTGAGACATGGTATTTAGAGAATTAAAATATGTCAAAAAAAAGTCTTACCAAGGAAGGAAGAACCAAAGAAAATAGAGTTTGAGTTAAAGGATGATGAATCATACTCTACAGAAGAACATGAATAATAAGAAGAATACCCTCAAAATCAATATTGAGGAGATCGGTTTGGGAAAGAGGGAAACAAAAAAGGTATACTCAACCTTACTTTCATTCAAATTTTGCTTTGTCTATTACTGATGATGATCCCAAAACGATTAGGGAGGCAATGGATTCAGAGGATGGAAATCTATGGGAAAATGCCATGGTTGAAGAAATGACAGCTTTGGACAAGAACGAGGCTTGGGATCTAGTGGATTTTTCGACTAGAAGAAATCCCATTGGCAGCAAATGGGTTTTTAAGAATAAGTTGAATGTATTTTTGCGTCCATTTTTTGCAGTTCTTCGGCACGTGGTTTTCACCAATGTTTTTTTTTATTCTAGTTAAGGAATTCGGGTTGTTGGCCAATTCAGGTCAATGGATTAGGAGTTTTTGATGCCACATGATCACACACACACACACACACACATATTGTATTGTATTGTAAACAATAAATATGATGAATAGAAGATTAGAGGTGCGGCTCTAAAACATGTTTCTGGTTTTCTCGGTTTGGGTTTCCAGGGTAAAATCTCTATGTAGTGTGTGTGTGTGTGTGTGTGCCATTTTTTTTTTTAGTTTTTTGTTTTTAGTAAGAACCCATTTACAATAATTTATTGTACAAGGTTAAAGTCTACAGTTTTAGAATCAATTGCCTCTGCTAAACTTGTAATCTCCTTATATATCAACACATTTTTTAATTCTTTTGGCGACAAGTAGTTTCCGGTGCTCCCCATTCAAAAAACTTCTTTTATTCTCATCCTATTACCTTGAGCAATTTTCTAAGCCAACCATCAAATTTATTATTTAAGTAATTAAAAAATTATTTATTTAAATAATTAATTAAGTATTTGTCTTACCATCTCCTAAGACCAAATAAGTACTATTGAACAAATAAAGGGAATTAAACTAAATATTCTTCAAAATATGATTTCCATATTTAAACAAAATTGAAATGAAAGTACAAGTTCATTTTTGTTTTCATTCTACATCTTCGTCGCATATTAACTCTAATTCAATAAATGATTTTAATAATTTCATTTACATCCTATTGAAAAATTAATCTCAAATTTTTAAACAATATTGACCTTTTTCATTCAATTGTGTAAAAAAGAACACGTTCATTTTCAAATATGTGCATTTAATATATCATGTACACGAGTGCTCCACTTTGTGGTCAAAGTAATCTACTAGTTTTTTCACTAACACCTAGTTTTTTCAATAACACTTAAAATATAAGTTCATTATTTTAAATTATAAATATATATTTAAACATTATATAGATATGCATTTTTTAAATTATCACGTAAGTTAAGTTATTTATCCACGGTCCAAATCCAACACCTTTAACACTCTCCCTTGGTATTCTAACACTCAGTGATACAAGAATTGTAAATAAATTGATTCATCGTTGACCGTCAATTACTTTGGATTTGACCACAAATATTTCTCTCATTTCCAAAGGAGTATAGAGGGAAAATGAAATAGTTATTTTTTAAAATAATTAAATTCATTTGATTGAAAAGGCTATCGGCCAACAAACTTGATCTCTTATTGCCGAGATGCATGTTTTCCATGTTATGGACCCTAAGTCTAAGTTTTTCCAAGATGCATATTCCTGAGATGCATTTTTCCATGTTACCTAAGTCTAAGTTTTGCTGAGATGCATATTCCCACCTAAGTCTAAGTTTTGTTGAGATGCATATTCCCGAGATGCATTTTTCCATGTTTTGTTTAAGTATATGTCAGGGCTTTAAATTGATTTAAATTGTTCTGACAATTAGAACTTGCGGCCACCCTCTCCGTCTCCATCGCCTTTTCCTCTGCCTCCACTTCCTTCACTTACAACCACCGCCTCCACTTCACTTCCTTTACAATCCTTTACAATTTGTGGCCACCGCCTAAACAAATCTGCAACTACTCTCTTCGTGACTCTGCAACTACTTTCTCCACTTTCTCCACGAAGAGGGCCGAACAATATTCTTATCTGAATTTTTATCAAATTACTTAGAGGAACAAAGTGATCTCCCCAAGCTTGGAAAACACTCTGCAAGTGTAGAGCAAGTGTAACTATAAATATTGTGACCATGCAGGTATGTACCCCTATCATTTGTTTTCAATCTTAAATGAGGCTTACAAATTTACAAATTTTACTATGATGTAAATGAAATTTCTAATTTGCAATAAAAAAAAAAATCCTGGGAAATAATATTCATTTTCATTTATTCATTCTTACAAAAGAGTTTCAACAATGAGCTTTTGGGCCTTACCCTGGCTAATTAGACTTTCTCCCCATTGCAAGAAAGATTTTGGGCTTGTCTTTAAATGACGCCATCATCTCTTTCTTAACATATTGAATAATCATTGCTTGCTCCAATATACTGAAATAATCGTTCAAGACTTCTTCTCGATCTAAAAATGGTCTACCTATGCTCCCTTCACTTACTTTGTTCCTACTCCTTGCAACTTATTTCATAACCATGCGTTTAATTGCCTTAATTCGGGCGCAACTTATTTCATAACCCTGCGTTTAAGTACCTTAATTCGGTTTCTGCATCCCTAGCTTTCAACAATAAATTCTTAATTCTTTTCTCGAGCTTCCCCCCGAAGAGTGTTGTATTTTGCTGGTTATACTAATTATTACATACCAACTAAGTTTGTTTCTCGACCTTTCCTCTCAATCAAGAGAGGATGCTTTCAAACTAAGACAAGCATACCTCCAATATTCATTCGAGTTTTCCATCTCAGTTCCGATTCAAGGAGCCGACCTCCCGTCTTTTGGCTTTTTTGTTCACTATCGATTGGTAGGGTGGAGGGAATATCGTTTGGATGGGTTAGGGTTCTTCATTCGATAGCGACATTTATCACAGATGATTTATGCTTGCTCGTTGCCTAGATTACATGCAGTCTGGGAGAAGGAAGGGCCAGCCAAAGATGTGACAAGAAATAAGACCATGGGCCGAAGGGATCATGAGAGCAGGCCCCTAGAAGAAATATCAGCCGATAGAGGATTATGGTTGGAAGTGAAGGTCATTATGGCGCTTCCAGCCTTGAAACCCCTCGACCGACCCCACCAGGAGAGGATCATAGACATACCTTTAACCTTTTCACGTTCTTTAGACATTCTTACATGTGAAGTTAGCAGATAAATTCGATCGAGGTTGTCACTACGAAGCTATCCTATCCCACTTGAACTTTCCACTTCTTTTCGCTTCCCCAAACCCTTTCTTTTGGGCTGAACTAGTCGATTCAAAACCGTGATGCTACGCTAGGAAGAAGTGGTATGTGGTTTTTGTTTCTCTTTCTTGATAATGGGCCTTTTCATTACCCCCGAGAAATGTAACCTATTGTTCCTCCATACCCGAGAGAGGAGGAGACCCCATCACCTATTAGTTTTAACCAAACACCGTATATTTGTTTAAAGATAAAAATAATAGCAGTACCTCTCTCTATAGATACCCTTCCTATGTGCTAATGTAAGAACCAACAACAAAGAAAGCATTCACTATGCTCACCGTTCTCCATAAATTCAAGCTAGAAATAACCAAAGTGGTGAAACAAAACCATTATTGCTACGGGAAGAAACATTTTCACTGACCCAAAAGCTAATCACGGGAATAAACATACATGTGCTCTTGAGATTGGGCTACCTGAAAAAAACTATCGCTTGCTAACTAGCCTTCCTAGCTCTGGGAACGTTACACATTACTTATGATATCTATAGGTGATGGCCCCCTTCCCTGATTGACAGAAGGTCAGGTTAGTGAGATGGTCTCAAGTATATTATGTAGCTGCGTTGATTAGAAATGGCTGACACGCATTGCAAATTCAATTGGGGCTTATGGCATGGGAGGCATGCTATGGACATATTTAGTTTTTATTTGTATTTAGCGAGATGGTCTCAAGTATATTATGCAGCTACGTTGATTAGAAATGGATGACATGTGTTGGCGAATTTAGTTGCGGCTTATGGCATGGGAGGCATGTTGTGGACATATTTAGTTTTGATTGGTATTTAATTAAATTAAGAACACAAAATACTTGACACTTGCAGGACCCTTTATGCATGTATTACATGTACCTCTAGATAATTCCAAGTGGAGGTCTCCAGGAGATGGACAATCACTTATCCTTTGTTCACACCACGGACAATGATGAGTGTTGCATAGTCCAAACCATTTTTCTCTGTTCTTGTTTTTCTCTGAGAATGCTGGATTTTGACTCTCTAGTCGGGATTCTATGATGTTGATATTCATGGAAGAGGATGGAATTGAAATCGTGAACTAAAGCGGTTCAATAGATAGATTCTAGAGGTACTTTTTGTATCTTATCTAGATAACAGGGTGTTGTCATGCGAGTTCATCATAGGAATCAATCCCTCGTCAAATGGATTATCCATACTTTCCCGGTCAAGAGCCATCTTTGAATGGAAGCAAGGATTTTATGCTTCAGGTGAGAAACCGTCACCCACTACTTGCTTACTGAAGCTGAATGCATACTAAAACAAACTGGGTTCTACTTCATATAAGCTCAGATAGATTCTTAAAGTAGTTGATGAGGAGTTATTAAGAGACTGCTAAAGATTGTAATTATTCTATACATCACTGCAATAGAATCTCCCGAGCAAAACTCGAATCATGTTATTGATATTTCTTTGATTGATCATTCCGTGGGAAATGGTCCTATGTTAATCCCACTGCACCTAATGGCGCTTTTTAAATCACGACCCTAATTCGCCTACCATTCTTCCATGCAGGTTGCAACAATGAATGTTGTCATTTATTTTGTTCAGTAAATGGCCATATGTTAATTGCCCTCTATTAATTAATTCAATAGTCTTTGTTATTTTAGTCGGTGCTACCTTTAGTCATACATATTCTCTTTCTTTTTTGCTTCATCTAAGCTCCAAGTATGAACTATTCGGTTGGGGCAGGCACAACAAAGTTTGTTGGTTGGGTGGTGAAAATAAAGGTTGGTAGGTAGGTCACGTTACATACATAAGGGGAAGCATTGAGGGAAGGAAGATGAAAGTCAATATTCCCTCAATCATAACGAGGATATTTTCTTTCCTGAAGGTTCGTTAAACTGATAGGGCTTGACACAAAGGGAAGGCTCAATAGAATAGTAGTGCCCACTGTTTATGAACAGAATAGTAGGGCCTAGCTGCAATTATGAACATTATACTTTTTTGGGTTAGTAAATGGACCTTTGTTAATGACATGGGCTCTACCTTAAGATTAGTTGCAATGAGTGAGAGGTATCCAATCCTTCAACTAGCGTTGTCTGTTGTAATGTCTCTGTGGTTAACTTCTATGTCCAAATAGGTAGTATATAGGTGTCTCTGGTGAACACAGGCCAAATATAAACTCCACAATTAACAAAACAAAAAACACAAATCAATATCTTATTATTAAAAGCGGATGCGGATACATTATGTATAGGCAGAGGCAGACAGTTGTGAGGCAGTTGCAAATAGTTACAGTTATGCGGAAGATGCGGATAGTTGAACCGCCGGATTAGTTAACATTCCCCCCTTAATTTGAAGGGACATTTTTCATCCCAAGCATCATTCTAAATTTTTCAAATTTCTCTCGACCCAAAGCTTTAGTAAAGATGTCCGCCATTTTCTTTGAAGTGGAACAATGATTGAGATGAATGGTTTTGGCCTCAACATGATGTCGAATCAAATGATATTTGGTGTTGATATGTTTGGTTCAATCATGGAATTTAGGATTTTTGGCCAATTGTATTGCAGAAGTATTGTCAACAAAGAGAGGCGTTGAAGTCATTTGTTTCTCCTGCAAGTCTTCAAGAATTTTCCGAAGCCAAATGATTTCTTTTGTGGCTTGAGTTGCTGCAACGTATTCGGCTTCAGTTGTATAATCAACAGGAACTGATTTCTTTCGTGATCTCCAAGTGATGGCTGCTAATCCAAGATTCATCAAATAACCTAAAGTAGACATCCCATGCTCTTTATCTCCGTCAAAGTCAGAAGCTGAATAACCAATGAGATGGAAGTCTGAAACTTTAGAATATTTGATGCCATATGATTGAGTGCCTTTTAAATATTTGAGCACTCGTTTTGCTGCTGTCCAATGACTTTCACAAGGCTGATGCATAAACCTGGAAAGTATTCCTACAACAAAAGTTATGTCAGGACGAGTAGTAGTAAGATAAATTAAACTTCCAACAAGCTGTCTGTACTTTGTTTGTATCTTCAAACGCACTACCTTCATTTGAAGTAATCTTTAGATTCTACTCCATTGGAGTAGAAACATGATTACAATCCTTCATCTCAAATTTGCTCAATAGTTCTCCAATGTATTTCTTCTGAGAAATAAAAATGTGCTTCGATTTTTGATCTACTTCGATCCCTAGATAATAATGTAGTAATCCCAAATCTGTCATATCAAAAACCTTATGCAACTCCTTTTTAATAGATGCTATATAATCATCATTATTTCCCGTGATAAGAAAATCATCTACATAGACAACTAGATATACAACCGATCTTCCAACTTTCTTAACAAATAAAGTTGCATAATCTAGATTGAAATGCTTATAATTCAACTTGAGAAGATGTTCATTTAACTTTTCATACCAAGCACGAGGTTCTTGTTTTAAACAATAACATGATTTTATCAACTTGCATACTTTATGTTCTTTTCCTTTAACAGAAAAACCCTCTGGCTGCAACATATAAACATCTTCTTTTAAATTTCCATTTAAGAAGGCAATTTTTACATCCATGTGATGTATTTTCCATCCTTTTTGAGCTACAAGAGAAAATAAGGTTCTAATAGTGCCCCATTTTGCTGTAGGAGAAAATGTTTCTGTATAATCAATATCTTCTTTTTGTGCATACCCCTTTGCTACAAGTCTTGCTTTGTGCTTATCAAGAGAACCATCAGCTTTATATTTACTTTTATAAATCCACTTACTACCAATTGGTTTGATGCCAATAGGAGGATCCACCAACCTCCAAGTACCATTTTTAATAAGAGCATCATACTCTTTTTGCATTCCATCTGTCCATTCATTACAACTAGTGGCTTCTTCAAAAGTAGTAGGTTCATTAACAACAAAAAAGTTTAACTCAAATTCACCAAACCTTTTTGGCATTGTCTTGGTTTGTGTTGATCTGCGTACTGATTGCTGCAATGTTTGCTCAGTTTCAAGAGTGTTTGAAATAGGTTCTTCAGGACCATTATTATCCTCCAATTTTTCCTCAGTAGGAACATTATTATCAACCAATTGTTCTTCTATAGAAACATTATTATCATAAAAAACATTGCTATCAACTAATTTTTCTTCATTCTTTGATGTGGTCTCATTCTCTGGTGTTGTTGAAGGAAAATCCACAGACTATTCTAGAATATGAATTCCTCCTTCAGGATGTGGGAGATCATTATCCCATTCATAATAAAACTTCTTGGAAGAGAATATATCCAAATGATTGAGTTGCCTATCAATAGTAGAAGCATCTTTAGCAAATTTGAGAAAAACATCTCTTGAAATAACAAATTTCTTGTTTTCCTCATCATACAATTGATAAGCTCTGGAGGTATTAGAATACCCCAAGAAAAGACATTTGCGAATTCTTGCACCCAATTTGTTGTGTTGTTGTTTAGGAATTAAAGCATAACATGGAGAACCAAAAACTCTGAAATGTTGAGCAACAGGAAGACGATTATACCACAATTCATAAGGGGACTTATTATTGATGGTAGTAGAAGGACAATGATTGCGAATATAAATGACACAAAGTACTGCTCCTCCCCAAAACATCAACCTGACATTCTAAAAAAACATCATTGACCTTACCATATTAAGAAAAGTTATGTTCATGCGCTCTGCTACACCGTTCTATTGTGGAGTATAAGGAACGATGGTCCGATGTTTAATACCATTATCTTGTAAGTACTTTTCAAATTCATTAGAGGTGTATTCACCACCATTATCTGATCACAGAGTGTCAATATTAAGTTGAGTTTCATTTGTAATCCATAAATGAAAATTCTTAAAAGTTGCAAAAACCTGAGATTTCTCTTTCAACATATAAACCCAACATATCCTGGTGTTGTCATCAATAAAAGTCAGCATACATTTATTACCATTTGCAGATTGAACATGCATGGGCCCACATAAATCAAAGTGTATGAGGCCTAACTTCCTGGAAGCTCGGGAAGTAGATCCATACAAAAGTTGTTTACAATGCTTGCCTAAAATACAAGCATTACATGGAGAAAGCTTTCTTGGAATAGTAGGAAGCCCTTGAATACCTTGTTGTTTCATAATCCAGATACTATCATAATTAATATGACCAAAACAAGCATGCCACAATAAGCTCGAAGACAAAGTATCACTATGTTGAGCCAAAAGAGCTGAATTAGATTGAAAAAAGGATGTCCCTTTAAGTTTTAAAAGTTTGTCTTCTTCAACACCAGTCATAACAATCACTTGATCATATGCTTTTCTTATTTCAATTATACCATCAAACATATGTATAGAATGTCCTTGCTGCCTGATATGTATGTGAGACATCAGATTTCTTTTTAATTGAGGAATGTAAAGAACATCATGCAAAATATAATCAGCAAGTCTTGGTAGGCGAAGTTGAATAGATCCAATTCTTGAAGGCTTTAACTGGGACTTATCGGCAAAATAAACTATTCCATCAATGTGATCACTGAATGTTTCAAAAAAATCTCTTATGAAGTTCATATGGCAAATGGCTCCAGTATCTAAAATCCAAGTATCTTCCCAAGAAGCAAAAGAAGCGCTAAAAACTTCATTTATACTAAGATTACAATGTGCAACAATATAGTTGGCAGATTTAGGTGGTTTTCCTTTATCTGGAGGTTGTTTCTCTTTCTTCTCACTAATCCTATCCCAAGGAATGCGACAATGATAAGAGGTATGACCCAGTTTACCACACCTATAGCACTTAAGAGATTGTTTATCATTCTGAAAATGTTTTTGTTGTCTATCATCTTGTTATCTGTCTCTTTGATGATAATGACCCCCCTGTCTCTAAATGGTCTCCTACCATGAACTCTATGACTATTGTCAAATCTAGAAGACTCTCCTCTAGGTTTCTACTCTTTCTGTGCAAGACACAAAGTCTCAACTGTGGAAGTGGAAAAAGATTCCTTCTTCCCAAAAGCTTTCTCTCTTTCAACAATTTTGTCTACAAGTTTATCAAAAGTCATGGCTTTCATCTGTCCACTAGCTTGAAGAGACTCTAAGTAGTGCGAATAGGTAGGATATAGGGATTTAATAAATGCTGTGAGTTGTAAATCAACTTTGACACCAGTTGAGTCAATATCATGAAAAAGAGATTTAATTTCAGAAGCTAACTTCATGGGATTATTATCTTTCAGTTCCAGATTAAACAACTTCATCAACAATTGTACAATTTCCAGCTCTGAATGGGAGTCATAAACATCTTTTAATTTCTCTAATACTTTAAATGCTGTGGTGCTGGAAAGAATATGTCTGCTTACTTCTTCAGTGACTGAGGCAGAAATTAAAGCATGTGCCTTTTTATCTTTACTCTTCAAAATTACAAGTTGTATGGCATTTGTAGGTTGCTCAGGGTCATTGTCATCCTTGCCTTCACAAATTCCCTCCCATAAATCATTAAAAATAAGAGTATTTTTTATTTTTCGAAACCATTCTTGGTAATTTTCTTGTCTGGAGAGCACTACTCCCACAATTGATACTAATGAATGCATTGTAAACTAATCTCTGTAAATGAAATTCCACTTGCACAAGAAAAAAAAAAAAAAATCTCACAACACCTTCAACCTTGGCTGCTCTCTAAGCTGCTCACAACTGCTCCCGTACACAAGCCCAGTGACTGGACGCTGGAGGGCCTTTGGGCACTTGTTGTTCCTTTGCTGCAACTACATTGCAACTACACAGTCACAGGTGACTCCTCTCGAGGTGGCTCCTCTCAAATCTGGAGCTCACGCAGGCACACAATAACATGGAACACATGCCAAATATAAACTCCACAATTAACAGAACATAAAACACAAATCAATCTCTTATTATTAAAAGCGGATGTGGATACATTATGTATAGGCAGAGGCGAACAGTTGTGAGGCAGTTGCAAACAGTTACAGTTATGCGGATAGTTGAAATTAGTTAACACCGTATTAGTTAACATCTGGTAGGATAGACAAGAGAAACACATCACCTCAAACCGGGAAAAGAATTTGGGGTATTACCAACCCATTTTTGAGCTAGTGGTTCAGGGAGCAGAGCTTTCAACCTTTGCTTGAAATCCTTTTTTCTTTATCGACAACATAGATATTGTAGAAAGGATATATACTAAGGAAAGGGGTTTGGGGAAAGGAACAGAAAAAAGGAAGACTCATTGACGTCACCCACATCAACACCAACAACTTCAATTGTATTAGAATATTTACTGTGTACGAGTTTATTTATAATATCTCAACTTGATCTGAAAGAGTTCATTATCTAAATGGTATTTGATACTTCTGTCTATAAGATTTTCAGATCCCAAAGTAAGACGTATATGTTTTTAAATTTAAGTACTTGTAAGTTAATTAGATCAACCACTATAATCCCCCACTAACCCACATTAATGGTGGATGATTCAAATTAGAGCATTATTTACGTAGAAAACTGGATAGTCTAGGAATCAAACCTGAGATCTGCCCTGGCCATGTGCCAAAAAAATAGAATTACATAATAGGTTATAGGTATGGAGTCACACAAAACAAAAATCAATGGACTGATATCAATAAAAGAAATCGAAACCAACCATTGCCAATCCTCACATGACAATGATGATTCTGTGCTTATGAATGCTTCCTATATGAAATCTTCGGGCTGCCAAAAATAACCAGAAATAAATACCTCAAATAGATAGAAATTTTCGAGTTATAGATATTAATTAGAAATAAAGAGAAATTAAATTATATAGAAATCTGAATTACATATACGTCAAATAGATACAAAACTTTAAAAAAATTATCGCTCATATTTTTTGGATAATTGGAAAATCTACAACGTTCACAGTATTCGTTTCTTTCTCCCCGAGGCAAGGTAAGGTCTCACTCCAGTGAATATCACCAATACCCCGTTTCCAATGAACTTTCACTCGGTGAAATTTGCGCATAGTCACCTTCAATTCTTTCCCAAAACCAAACTCTTTTCACCATTCTTAGCTGCAGCAACAAGAAGTACAGAGTTTTCAGATCTTTCTTTCAATTTCTGAGATCGCTAATTATATTTTTTTTTCTTGAAAACTGTAAATAACAATTACTTTTCAAAATATCCCATAGTACATTGATGTGGAATTAGTGAATATATTTATGTTTGGAGAATATTTTTATAACATATCGATTTGACATACTTGTAAAATTATTATATTATACATTAATTTGATGCTTAATGATCACTAAATTGTAATCTTAAATTGAAATTATTATTATTATAAAAACATATAAAAAACAATATAATACAATATAACAAAATTTTATTCCATCATAAATAAATAATATCATTCATACTTATAAATAATATCATTCATACTTTGTCATAAACAATCTCCCATGTATCATCCATACTTTGAAATACAAAATATATAAATATATATAAAAAAATAATTGTCAATACAATATAAGAATGATTTAGTCAAGCATAAATAACTAATCTCTAAGGTATCATTGATACTTGTTGATGATGCTAGGATCTGTCAAGACCCTTATGAGGACATTAGTCCCCCTTGGTCATGGCAGGTTTGGAAGTAGAATAATGTACTCTGAGGAATATTACTTTTCATTTGGTAAACTTATATGATAACATTATAATATCAGGAAGAGTTTGTACATAAAATGCTAAATCTGAAAAATGCTTAACTTTAACTCTCATAATCTTTTTTGACTATTCAAAGCCTTTGTTAATGAGATGGCTTAGTTACTGCTACTTATTATAGCTAAATCGGCTTTACCTCATGTGGTGCAGTATGGCACTGCAATCCGAAATTCAAAATTACAGTGGAAATTATCAAACACACACACCATGCATTGAATAGAAATAGACACAACAATCAAACATAGACACATAATCCATCAACTTGAATTTTTGTTGTCTTTTATTCAATGGAATTGGCCCAAACTCTTGGCCTTATTATTTTTGTTGTCTCTAGCTTCTCCACATATCCCAACAACAAAGGGCTGCAAGTGGTCTCTTTTACATAAACTCCTAAAATAAATATAACTTGGAAATAAATAACATTAATGACAACAAAGGGCTAAACTATGAGAGCCAAAGGTCCTTTGTTGAATCACAGTTCTCACTTTCATGCACATGATCTTTGGATTTTGGCCTTCCCACTACTCTAACCACTCAAATGCAATGCTTCATATTTGGCTTGCAAGTGGCATGTTTTACATAAACTCCTAAAATAGATATAACTTGGAAATAAATAACATTAATGAAAAACAAGAGCACTACCCTCATCTTCTTTCCCCTCATCAGATTGAGGGGAGCTTTGTCCTTCAATTTCCATAGGGTCTCTCAACTGATGGACCATCTCGTCTTCCTTCAATACAACTTAAAAATAGTTCTTTGTTTCCCTGTTATTGAATGCCATTGGAAATTCATGTGAATCATAGCCTTTGATCATTGGTTTAAGGAAAAATGATCACTCCATTTAAAAGACCACTCAAAAATCCGGGACGAATTAACAATGTTTTTGATGTAGAAAGTACTCATCCTTCTGGTTTATGTCTTTGCAAAAAGTGTTCTTCTCTTTTCATCTTTATGTCTTTGCCGGAATGGGCTTGTTGGAGGACTTTGAGATTTCATCATGAAGTGCTCTATTATTGTTTGCACCAGGTCAACATCATATAGAGTTTAATTGCCATAAGAAAGGGATGGGATAACGAGGTCATTCACAGAGGCTTCCTCTAACTGCAATCCAACTTTTCTAGCAAGTTCTGTCTTGGATGAAGGTGAAACACCTAAAATGGTTGTTGCATTGAGAAGCTCCAATAAAAACCTGCACAAGGTTGAACCCAAACCATTTGCATAATGTTGAACTCTTCTCTGGTGGCAACAAAGACATAATTGACTCCAAAAATAGCTGTTGTTTTGTAGTAATCTTTTCATATTTATCATTACAATGGTCCTTTGCATTTCCTTTCCCTATTTCTGCCATGGATTTTTCCTTTGACATACCTGGCAACCAACAGGAATCATACACTGACAATGCTTCTCCAATTAGTACAAAAAAAATCTTGCCAGTTGATTTGATGGCCAACATAACTCTCCAATACAAATCTATTTTTAACTCCACAATATATTCTACCCACCAGTATTCTGGAACATAGTAGTATCTCTGGCTATGAAGTTCATTTAATGAAGGGCCTCTACTGTAGTTGTAAGACCAATTTACCCTTGATGGATCCACCATCGCTTTGCATGCAATTGCATCAATGTTGTGGTTCACAATTATGAGATCTTCAGACCAAGGAAAGAGAGCCTTGGTTGTCTGCAATGTGATGATTGAATCCTTTCAACCATGAATGATGCATGAGTTGAAGAATATCTCAAGCTTGTATATAAGGTTTCCCTTCTCCACTGCCTCCATCATTTGAATTATTGAATATAATTTGTAGCGCAAGACCTTCCAACCATGAATGATGCATGGGTTGAAGAATATCTCAAGCTTGTATAGAAGGTTTCCCTTCTCCATTGCCTCCGTCATTTGAATTATTGAATATAATTTGTAGCGCAAGACCATCATTCCCAACGTTTACCATATCGTTCCCAACATTTACCAACGCCATTTTCCAACATATTCTAGCCACAACCTGAAAAGACTACTCTTCCATGCAACACTTGTTAATATATCTACATTGATTATATTGTGTAGATGGGTATGAGCTCCCATTAAGGATCAAAGTCGTTTACTAATTCTTTCTTTGACATCCAAAAAATAACATAATTATTCAATAAATTATTATTAGTATATATTTAAATATAAATGAAATATACATTTTCATATGCATTTTCATATTTTCATATATATTATGTTATTTATCCAAGGTTCCATCTAATGCCTCAACTCTTGCCCTTGATATTCCAATTATAACGACATGGGAATGTAAGTAAATTAATGCACATGTTACCTAGTTATTTAATAAATTATTATTATTATATATTTAAATATAAATAAAATATGCATTTACATATTTTCATATGTTATTTATCGAAGGTTCCATCTAATGCCTCAACTCTTGCCCTTGATATTCCAAATTTATGACGACATAGGGAATGTAAGTAAATTAATGCACACGTTTTCAAAGTTATTAAATTTATCATTTAGGTTTTCATCATGATATTTTGTATTATTAATATATATACATGTCACTTATTAATATTAATATATATACATGTAATTGATTTGCATGACACGAATGAAAACCCATTGTCCTCCCATCATATTACATTGTCCTCTAATCATATTACATAACCAACTAGGAATGTATGCACATGTCCAAGGTTTAACACTGGTAAACGTATGTAAAACATGTCCAAAAGAGTTAATGCTATCCAAGATTCTTTTCTTGTAAATTGTGAACCTCCATTTAGTAGTAGAGAAATACAAGCATAGGTACATGGAGACAATTATTGGCATTTCTACCATGAATTATTGGAAGTTTATGGTTTTTCCAAATGAAAATGGAGAATTTAAAGTTGTAGCAAATCAATTGATTAATATCTATGAGTTATTAGTCCCTGCCCTTTGGGCTGTTTTTTTCAACGAAAAAATACGCTTTATATTCAAAAGGATATAAAAGTATACATGTCTGGTGTGGCTGGGCAAAACTCTAAAACCAGATCTATGCCGATAAATAATGCTTCCGATCTAAACAAGTATGGAAATACACAAAGCATCCATTGACATGTGCAATGAAAAGCCTCAAATCAGGGCTAGTCGCTCAAAGAGAGATCATCGCGGGTGGGCCCTCCTTGCCCTCTTCCCATCTAGTGAAACTAATGTGACCCGGAGGCAAAAACAAAGCTTTTTTAGAGAGTTTGTCAGCCTCGATGTTTTCCCCCCGGGGAATGTGAGAAGAGGTAAAAAGATGAAACTGCTGTGATGCTTCGCGCGTTCTTTCCTTCCAGCTCGCCAGGTCCGCCACATGGAAGTCGGCACGCCCATTTAACCAATCAATTATCAACTTGGAATCACCAAGCAATAAGAGTTCGGTGATGTGTAATCGGCTTGCCAGAATACAAGATGCCCATGCTGCCAAGAGTTCTGCTTTTGTATTTGATCCAGTCCCACAGTTTAGTGTCCACCGGTAACAAGTCTATGGACTTAAAGTGATCAGCCCACCCGCTCCACAGAGAATGCCATCCTGTTGCGCCGCACCGTCGAACCTTGCAACAATTTTATCTGAAGGAACTTTGTAAATAGGTCTGCACGGTTTAATTGCCGATGTTAGCTTCCCGCTCATTGCCAGCTCTGCCGAGATAATGCTGGCCACTTTGTTTTGGGTTGGGACCTTGTCTTCAAAGAGAGTCGCATTCCTATGCTTCCAAATGTGCCAGCAAAGAAGGATCGGAAGCTTCAAATGGTTCGTTGAGACCCGCTGCCAATTCTGAAAACAGTGAGAAAGGTTGTTACCTGTCCAGTAGGTTGTATGCAATCAAGCAGGAGTTAATAAATGCCAAACAGATCTGGTAAATGGACAGTCAATGAAGACGTGGGCAGCTGTTTCATTATTCGATTTGCAGAGACAACATCGGCTGGGACCCGACCATCCTCGAACCTGTAGATTCGGCCACAACATCAATTTGTTTTCAAGTAATAACCAAGTGAATAGTTTTTGCTTGAGCTGGTAATCACACCTCCAGATTGCACCGCGCCCACGCTCCAAAGATGTAGTCCAACATTTAGCAGCGATAGCATTGTAGGCGTTTTTTGCCGTTAGGACACCGGATCTGTCCCCTCCCGTCCAAATTAGCAAATCAGGCCTGTCCTGTAGTCGGATGCCAAGTGCTCTAAGTCTGTA
>ML825577.1:20612-65155 GCA_009831015.1 Picea engelmannii | reverse complement strand
CATGCTCAGCAAGACCCAACTGGGCATGTAAGCACCCTTGATTTGCTCACCAAGTCGACGAAAAGGGTGCAAACAAATGGGATAAAGGAAGAAGTGAGCACCAGGAAAGAAGGGAAAGAAGCATGAAAAAAGGAAAAAGGAAGTAGCGTGCCAAGAAAGAAGGAATACCAACGCAAATTCAAAGCAAGGAACATTTGGATCAAAGACCAACTGCGTAGAAAGAAGTTAGAAAGTGGACAAGTGGAGTCCACTTAGAATTAGGGTTTTGAGTAATTATGTAAGGGTTTTTACCCATTTTTTAGTATAAATAGAGGAAGTATGAGGAAAATAGAATATATCTTAGATGATATTTTGAGTATCATTATGTGAAGAACCTAAGTTTGGAGAACTTTTGAGAGCTACACAGCTTAGATGGAGTCAAAATTTATCAAAAGTAGAATTTTCAGAGCTGCAGATCTCAAATGGAGTCAATTTTGAGATGTAATTGAGGGTCAGATTGCAAGCTATGGAGCTTGGTGCGACGTTGGTCAACCTCACCATTCATAACCCTATGATGTAATGCGCGTAACACTATTTTGATGAAGAATAATAAATAAACCAGAAGATCTATGTGGACATAGCCCAGGGGGTGAACCACAGTAAAAATGGTGTATTTATGTTTGTTGTGTTGATTTTATATGCTTTATGATGAATGAATGGATAAAAGAATGCATCTTTTAGAGTTTATTTACAATGCACACTAGAATAATCATGAAGAATGAATGTTATTAAATGGATAAAATAGTATATCTGATGAATTTTATAGTAAAATGCATGTTAAATTAGAAGAAGTAAAAGGAACATCCCCAATCCCTTCCATGACTGCAAACATCTACGTCCTATAGCCACCCATAATCCATCTCGAGTGAGACTACACTATGCACTCTGTACGCGGTGTAGCCTTCTTGTTTACCAAAAGGGTAGATGGTGAATAAGGTTTTGTTGGAGAACTAAGGTAGAACCCAAGTCAACCCATACATCCAACAAATGGTTATGTTTCCAGATAGATCTCATAAGAACAACATGGAAGGGATCTGATGAGAAGGTCAATGAATAAAATGTAGTGGTAGAAAGGAATTTTTAGGCCATGGAACCCTACAAAGCAAGATATTGAAATATGGGTGGAGAAAAATAAGCTTGAGTTCGCGCAGAAAAATAATATAAGCTCCAGGTATACATTGCGCCAGTATTGTAGAGGTATGTGTTTACTTATTTGCATGAGGCATATATTTGTTATTTCCCATAGTTATTATAGGAGTGGATATTGAGGTTGAAGGATACTCATCCAACTAATCAGATAAGGCCAGTAGAGTGGACTTCTGAGAACATTGTGTGATTCGAAAGGGATAATAATAAATTCACTCACACAGTGGATTTCTAGTTAGATAGTATTATTGTAGGATTTATTAGTGAATTTGTAGTTGATACTGTGAAGTCATTTACTACTGCAGATTAGGATTTCTTGAAGGGACCAAGAGGGAGGTACATTATGTCACTTTACATGTCAATTAATATATTATTACATGATAAAGGCATGATGACCATCGAATCAGATAGCTAAATCACTCTACGCCCATGGGGGAGATGGGGGAAGCACTAAGAAATATCTGAGATATGGAGAGGGATCTAGATGAAGCCCAGAAGAAGAAAGCAATGGACCCCATAATGATGGATGAGGAACATTACAAAGAAATAATAAGGAAAGCAGGAGTGACACGCAGTGGAAAACTCTACCAATATAAGATCAATAGTAAGAAGAGGGAAGTAGTCGAGCGAGAGGGCTTGGACATTGATGAGGAATAGGTAGAATATTTCCGTGTGATAGGTCATATTGAGTAAATCTTGCGTTCCACATATGAGAGGAAAACCAAAGGTTAGGGGTCTGGCATAGAATAAGGCTCTTCATTCTAGATCTGAATTAGTGTGGAACCCACAACCCCATGTGCGAATAAGACATTTGAAGAAGAAAAATTAGTTAACCAACAAGTGATTAGTGGTAGAAGGATTTTTATAAGACGTGGGTCTAGTATAAACTCAATAAGAAGTGTAAGTTTAACAAGTAGAAATCAAGTATATACACTAGGAGAAGGTGGTAGTACAACAAAATTCACAGTGGAAGGACAAGATCCAACTATTAGGTTACTAGAGTTCTGAGGAGAAGGGTCAAAGGACCTAGATTTTTTTTTTATCTGTGACAAGATATGGGAAGTTAGGTATATTACAGATGAAGATACAAAGGTTTCACAATTGGAAATCACATTCAGAGACCACACATTATACTGGTACATGGATCTCGTAGCAATGTGAGTGCCTACAATTGTAGCAGAAGTGAAGAGAAAATTAATCAATGAATTTCAGAACCAAGTTCAAAGGATCAGTTCATGACTGAAATGATAGAGATTAAGAAGAAACTAAGAGAATTAGTCTAGGAGGTGGACCAAAAGTTCAAAAGACTAAAAGGTAAGATGAAGTACCCTATTACTGATATGCATCATGTAACGATCCCGATCGTTATGATAACAGGAGATGCATAATAAGAACAATATTTCTTTTTCAAGCGCAAGGAAAGTAACATCGTTAATACAAACAAGCATCACAAACCGACGATGAACATATCGAACACAATTCACACAACACAAAACCATAACGACCTAGCATACTAGAATATCATGCAGCTTGAAGCAACATACAAACATTCAATTAGGAAATGAATAAAAATGACTACCCACCCGTCCTACCCTGCAATGGTTAGGACCTCTAGGACACATAAGCAATGCTCAAGACTAGGTTTGCATCGATTTTGAACATTTAAGGTCTCAAGGCTGGCGACTGTTATGAGGAACAAGGAGGTGTCTACATCCCACCCAACACAATCAAGTCAAAGCTGACTAATCTAAATGAAAACATCAAGATCATCCAGACACAACCAATAACAAAAGTGACACATGAACTTGAACCTTCACGGTGAGCGAGAAACAAAATCACAATCATGTGTTACAAAATAATTTACCAAACATCAATTCAATAATCAACATCATCATCATCGGGAGGTACATAACCAAAAGCCAGGTTATCATACACACTCATTGATCAATGCGCACATTGATCCAATCATAAGGAATCATGCCGCCACATTGCAACAAGCACAATAGTAACTAAGGCACAAACTTAAGAATCCTAAACTTTAAATCATGACACAAAATCCCAAGCGCTAGAAGTCCGAGCTTAAACTGTCATACAACATATGAAGTTTATAAAGGAGAGCACTCTAATCAATCAAGCTAAAAAAGACGCAGGGTAAATACAATCAAACATTTTAATTTGCGCAACAATCTACGTAGATTTTGGTTTTCTTATGAGGCAATTCTTATGTGGTTTATTTTATTTGCACAATGATCTAGAAGGGTCTCATTAAAATTTTTACCATCATAAGACTACATCATAACTACGCCGATATGATAGATATATGTCGGGACTCCTCTAACTTGTTACTCTAACAAGGGAAAGGATTTTTGTAAGGCGACAACCAGACCAGCTACTGTCTGTTTTATTACCATGCTCATGCAATATGAAACGCTCATGCAATATGAAACCCGCGGACAGCTGAAATGCGCAGACAACTAAGGAAATATGTGGTAGAGAATGGGCGGATAGTTGAAACGCACGGACAACTGAAACGCACCGACAGTGGAGAAAATCTGTGGCTAATAATTCAAACGTGGTAATATCAAAGAGGTTAATCATTTAAACGTGGCAATCAGATGGTGATACAATAATTTCTTAATATGATTAGGTAAATGTTAAAAAGTAAACAGATTAACGGATGCATTTTAAAATACAAGGAAGTTATGAAGAGTAAATCACATTCATTGATTTTGGAGGACGACTAAGAATATGCCAGAATCTTCAATTGTTAGCCATCAGATTAGAATTTTAGATTAAAAGGTGATTAATTGTGCTCATTGTCAATAGGTGTACGCCTTTCGACGTAAAAATATTGGAATGTTTCACTGCTTAATTCGGAAACGCAAGCAAGCCGAAGGGAATTCAATCGAAATAATTTTTTTTAAGAAATGAAAGTTGAATCCCAATTAAACTGTAATATATACTCAAAGATTGAAATAATTTAAATGGGAGGAACAAAGATTTTCACATGCAACTCTTGTAGTTGGAATTCTAAAAGTTATTGCTAGTACAATAGACACTACGTTCTTTGTAGAAGGAAATCTTATTATTTTCTGAACAATAACCTTCCTTTTTCCAAGGATGTAGATCGCCATAATAGATGTAGAAAACATAATGTAAGCGCTAAAGGTAGGTAAGGGATATATGGATGAAAATTTAAAAAAAAATGGATAAAAGAGCATTGACCATCCATCTCTAAGTTTTAACCAACACTAACATTAGAATTTACATAATTAACGTAATTTAACTAATTTAAAACTGACAGAAATAAATATAAACTGACAGGATTAAATTTAAAACTGACAGAATTAATTTAAAGATGCCAGTATTTAATTAAAACTGGGAATATAGTCAACCGAATAAAAAAAATCGAAATGAATATAGCATCCTAGACTCGCTCATCCACCAAGTCCACTGAGCGTAACTGATCAGGCGCAGAGGGAGGGGAGAAACGTTGGTTTAGAGGGTTCCCATACCCGCAAATGATTAAAGGATTCAGAGTGTAATAGGGTTGGAGGCATAGTGATCCACTGGGTTAGAAATACGCATTATAAAAAGGGTCAATCAATTTGTGACTGTGCTTCCCCTCAATGGAATAGCGTCCATCCAAGCCACCAAGGAGAGGCACATTGCACTGAGAGAAGGCACTAATATAGCGTCGAGCAAGAGACTAAGGGACGCTACCAAGTAAAAAAAACTGATCACAGAGGCAGATCTTCGGTGGAACACAGAGGATAACTCAATCGTTGAGGCACTAATGGAAGGTTGGGCAGATTTGCAGAGGTAACTAAAACATTAAAGAGCTCTGAAAGAGATCACCCAATGTCATTGGGCAGTTCCTAGGAATGCAGAGAGGTTTGGACCAAAAACGAGTTGGGTAAGTATTACAAACTGCAGAGAGTGATGCGTAAGAATTACATAGTAGTGAAGCAACGTTTTAGCTGGGTAAAAGAAAGACAAGGGATGAGAAACACTAGTAAATTGTGGTTGACAAAAAAATGAAAAAGGAGGGTGACCGGATGTTCTGGGAGCCATGTTAAGTCTGAGGTAAGCTAACAAAATAATAAAAAAAAATGCGGGGCGATATGGATGTAATATCAGTCTACATGTGAACAAAAATGGAGGAGAACAAAAACATCTAGCTACAGAAGATCTTAACAACCAACTTCTTACCCGCGAAAGAAAGTAAAAATCAAATTTATTACTAACACAACAGATCGTCCATTGAATGTATAATCAAACTAGTTTTACAATATCCAGAGAACTGACAATAATTTCATCTGACTAACACAACCATGCAAGCATAAATTAATCACAATACAAATAACAATTTTACCCAGAGTACCATGCTTGACGATGATGATCCGAAAGCCATTGTCTCGCGCTTGCGCTCCGTCCAGCTCTTGCTCGCTAACAACTGAGACCTCACTGGTACCTACCGACCACCTCTAGGGGTACTCGTCTCCACCCTAAGCCCCCCGAGATGCAAAGGGGCCATGCTCACGACTAGAGAAAACTAACTCCCAAGTCGCCTCACAACGTCGAGCTACCACTCGTTATCTGAGCCGGGTATCCCAACTCCCACAAGAAAAATTCATTCACGATTAAAATCTAGTAGCATAACCTTACACATACTAGACGTGATCCATTCTCCTCCTCCGCCATTCCTTTATAGAGTTTTCTTAGTGATTAGTTTCCAAAACCCTCAATAAATTCTTTTTATTAAAATTTAATTAGGATAAACCTCCCCCGTAAACATGTCACTCGATCTGTTAGTTCCACCATAAACTCATTTAATTATTTAATTTAAATGACCAATTTCCTTCACCCACCTAAAATCGTTCCTAAAAATGCTCCTCGATGTCAATTTATTCCCTTACATTCCTTTTAATTATTGATGCCTTTCTTAAAGCCTAGTTGAGTTCGAAATTACAAGGTTTTCTAGATTAGATTCCCTACTATGCTCAACATTCCCCTTTTTCTTTAAGCTTACCATATTTGGTCTAAGTTCTAAATTAGCAAGTTTGTACTTGGCCAACAAATAATCTTTCAAATATTTAATCCTCCACTAAAATTTTAATTTAATTACTTATGTTTGAATTTTCTTCATTCCCCCTTTGTTAAATGTCCTTTTTTTTTTCACATGTCCTACTTAGACCTAGGATTTTAAATTCACTAGGCTCAATAATTTTTTTTAAGAGAATTTATGATTTTAAATATTTACTCATGCAACATTCATTTTAAAGCTGACCAAGACCTAAGGAGACATAGTTTTCTAGATACTAAGTTCAATAAATTATCAGTGTTAAAATCGCGACGTGCCCTTCAAGACACACTATGTGCTCCAAGGCTACCACTCGCCTGCATTCATGTTTTATTTACGCAATGTGCCCTTCAAGACGCACTACGTGCTCCAAGGGTGTCACTCACCTTTTGACTGATTTTGGTAGACATCAAACCCCTGGAGTCAATACTCCGTCAGGTGACCTTGTGGGAGACTAAGGGCCTCTAAGGAATAACGACCCTTCCTTATTGCGCGCCCCTTAGAATCATTGTGAGTGACTATCATTGTCTTCCCCCATGGAATCGTGGATCTCTCGAACTAGCTAATCGTTAACCTACAGTTCGAGCCACGATGGGAGTGCTAGTCGGTTGTGGCAGGGTTGGTGCCACACCTCTCCCTCAATGTCTCTGGTTGCGGTGCATGACCCCTTTACTCCTAATGTGAGTTTGGTTAGCAAGCTATCGTCAACCTGCATCCATCAACGAAACGTGTCAGCGATCAAAATCAACATCATGATATAATAGTCATATGTCACATATGCAATATCAAAAACATTCAAACCATAACAGTCCACTCCGTGACTCGATCTGGAGTCCAAGGAGGTCCATCGATGCCATCGACATCCTCATATGGTCCAAAGTTCTGCACACTCAGGAAAATCTAGTCAATAGCACATGTCGATATAAATATAACAAAATAACATATCATCATATCCACAACATCTCATAATCATAATCAAAACAGTCAATCATATAGTGAACCGGATCACTTGCATGCAAGTGTCCTCAAAGAATAAGTCCAATCATGTGTGCGCAAGAGAGAGATGTTACACATCATATAAATTTATTTGTTAACTGTTTGTTGGCACATTTGAAGTATCCTTTGAGACAAAAAAAGTTCCAAAGTCAGGTTGAGGCACTGCAAGCATCTTTATAGTTAGAGGAAAATTAGTATAAACAAACAGATCCAGCTATGGAAGAGTTGCAACAATATCTGGAGAACTTAACATTTCAGTTGAATCAAAATAAATGTAAGGAGAAAAGATAAGATGAATGGTGTAAACTATGCAAGACAGAAGGTCATCATAAGAATGAGTGTCCATTATTTGCGCAATATATAGGAGTAGGTATGCCAATTCCTTTATCTTCAGGTGGACCATGGTGTGAGATATGTAGAATACATGGGCATGATCCCTATCATTATCCCATGATGCAGAAGTATCAACAAATACTGAAGAGTAAATTTTGTAATTTTTGAAAGTCAGTTGGACACGAAAACAAGGATTGCAGAACCTTGGAGATAATGAAGGAAAGAACATCATATGCATATAGGGTGCATGATGATATAATTACAACAAAACCTGCGTAGTATCCATAGTATAATAATGCACAACAACCACAATATAATATTATGCAGTAGTTTCAAGCACAACCATACTATAATAATGTGCAACAATTTGGAGCACCACCATAGCATAACAACACGTAGCAGTGTGCAAAACCACCATATTAAAATAATGCGCAACTGAAGTACAATCAAGGATCTCAATATAACACACCACGTGGATATAATCAAGGTAACATAAGAGGCTTCAGAGGAGGATGTCGAGGAGGTAGAGGAACTGTAGTTTTTCATAACTATTAGAAACTGGGGAATTATGTAAGAGACTACCCACAACCATATGCGACATGTATGTATTGGCGTGCAACAGACCATGAGATAGAAGATTGTTCAACACTTTTGGTGAAGAAATAGGACAAGAGGAACCATAAAAATTAGAATGTACAATGGATTTTTGTGGAAAACATATAATAGGATGGTAAGAAGATCAACATGGTTACTAGAGGTGGAGAAAAGACAGGAGAAGATGCAGTAAAGAAGGATCAATATCAGTACCAGTGGGTCAGGAAGAATACAACACCTGAACAAAAGTTTGATGCGTGTAAAGATAAAGAGATATTCAAAGAGGTTAGGTAGGAGATTCTATAAGAAAATATTGCATGTACTTCAGGAACAAAACCAATAGATGAGGTACCAGTGTATGACATGCCCCCATTATTTTATCAGACTAGCAAAGAGAATCCTTCATATCAAGTAAGTAACTTAAGAAATTTTTTGGGCTCATGTGTAAAATTACTGAATGATAAAAATTATTTACAAGTACTGCAGAGTTTGTTAAAAAAGTGTAATTTTGGGGAAGAAGGGGTAAAGAGATTGAACCAGGTCTGTAAGAAGAGAACAAGTAGGGAGTTCATGTTGAATGCAAACATTGGAGATTTAAATATGGGGTATATCATACTATACTTAGGGTATGAAGTCAATGTTCTACCAAATAATACATGGGAAGCTATCGAAGAACCAACATCGGTGTATTCACCAATCCAGTTGAAGATAGAAAATAAACATAGAGTGGTGCCAATTGGAATATTTAAAGGGGTTCCAATAGATCTATATGGAGTGTACATCATGGTATACTTTGAGGTCATTGACATAGTAGATAACACTTCACCATATCCAACATTGTTGGGCCTAGATTGGTATTTTGATAACCAAACTATTGTTAACTTGAACATAAGGAAGATGATCTTTGAATAAGGGGAGTACATAGTTATTATACCATTGGATCCCTCAGAAGGAGGAAGGTATGTGAAACCTACGTCAAACAATTTTATTATAGAGGATG
The DNA here is from genome assembly GCA_009831015.1 of Picea engelmannii. Lineage (NCBI taxonomy): Eukaryota > Viridiplantae > Streptophyta > Pinopsida > Pinales > Pinaceae > Picea > Picea engelmannii. The sequence goes on along the minus strand of ML825577.1, from coordinate 55,964 downwards.
TAAATCAGTTGTATAGAACTGTCGTGGGCGAAGAGGATTAAATCAACCCAACTGCAGATGGAATGCTGAGTTGGAGAAGTATTAGTTCTTGTGCTTCAGAATATGACACAGGACTGGAGAACTGGAAGCAATGACTATATGAATTATCCACCAAAATATGTTCCAGAATTATGTGCATGCTAATATGGATTGGTTCATAGGTAAGAGAGCCTCCTACGTTTTATGGTCTAAATGAATTATAATAATTTTTAATAAAGTTTCAATCAGAAGTAGTATAAAATAAGAGATTAGCAGTATTAGATATTGATTTGAAAGCTACACCTTCCCATTGGTGGGGTACACATAAGGAGAAGATCAACAACTGGTTTCAATGCAAGAGGTTATTGGGCATCATATTTGGTGCAGAGAAGGAGCATATATATGAGGAGAAATATGATAGAATTGGAAAACCCATAGAACATGTAGATAGGTGCATGGTTTAATGGATATTAGTATCACCAGAAGAATGGACACACCATTTTATTCACACATTAGAAGGCATTCCAAAGAAATGGTACATAGAATAGGAACAATGCAAAGAAACTACAAATGGGAAGAAATACAACATAATTTTGTGGTTACATTTTCCTTTGAGCATGAAAGTCCAGAGATTGATACAATGTTGAATGTGGTAAGAGACAGGATGTTTGAAGAACAAAACTTTGAAATAATCCCAACATATCAGAATCAGACTAGATAGACAGTTAGACAATTGCTACATTGTTATCATGTCGCAGAAGAAGAACATCCAACATAATAAAACCCATGCAATTTCCAGATCCCAGAAGTTGAAGGAGAAAGGGAAGTAGAAGGACCAATTCTAGGTTCAGAATATTATGCTGCACCCTTGAAGATAAAAAAGATAAATATTGGAACTGCAAAAACCCAAAGATTGCAAGCATTGGAGATTATTGGGATAATTAGACAATAGAAAGAATCACAAAATTAGTGTGCAAGTACAGTGACTTGTTTCCAATGACATTTTGAAAAATTAAGGGATTACCAAGAGAACTAGGAGAGATGAAGATTTCTTTGAAGCCAGAAGCCAGACCTATAAGATATAGACATTACAGATTAAATCTAGTATATAAGTAGAATGTGAGGGAATAAATTGACACGATGTTAGAGGCTGGTGTCATAAAACCTGTGGAAGAATAAGAATGGATCAGTCCTATGGTGGTGCAGGAAAAGAAGAAAGGAGGGATCAAGATTTGTGTAGATTTGAGAAAATTAAATGATGCTTTACTACATGATCCTTTTCCCACCCCATTTACATATGAAGTGTTGGATAATGTAGGCAGTAAAGAATCTTATTCACTTACATATGGATTTTCAGGATATCAACATATTAGGATAGCACTAGAAGATAGACATAAGACTACATTTTCTACAGAATGGGGATCATTTCAATATACAGTCATTCCATTTGGGTTGAAGAATGCACCTGCAATTTTTTCAAGGGTAGTAGTAGTAGCCTTTAAGGATTTCATTCATAAAGTTTTGGAAGTTTACTTGGATGATTGGATAGTGTTTAATTCACTGAAGGATCATGTGGAAGTATTAAGATTGATGTTAGATAGACGCAGATAGTGTCAAATTTCATTGAATATTAAGAACTGTATATTCATCATACCTTTTGGTATTTTTTTAGGGCATGTGGTGTGTAAACAGGGTCTGTTGGTTGATCCTACTAAAATTGTTGTCATAGTTAACTTACCACCACCAAATTCAGTGCACCAGTTGAAGAATACACTTGGTCATACATGATATTATAGGAATTTTATAAGAGGATATGAAAAAATTATTGCCCGATGGAGACGTTTCTAAAGAAGGACACTAACTATCATTAGAATGAGGAATGCCAACAGAGTTTGGATATTTTAAAGGAGAAGATGGTAATCACACCAATTTTAGTGTTTCCAGACTAAGAAAAAGAGTTTCATGTGCATGTGGATTCATTTGCAATATCATTAGGAGTAGTATTGACAAAACCATGAGAAGGTGATATAGATCACCCTATATCATTTGAAAGAAGGAAGTTATCAGATTCTGAACAGAACTAAAACACTACAAAAAGGGAACGATTAGCTATGGTATATGCATTGCAAAAACACATACATTACATGTTAGGGAAACATTTCAAGATGTTTATAGATCATTCTACTCTTAGATACTTAGTCAATAAGCTAGTGTTGGGGGGGACGATATGGAGATGGATACTTTTGTTCCAAGAGTTTGACTTTGAGTTTGTGGTGAAGCCTGGAAGATTGAATGCCGGACCAAATCACTTATCTAGGATAATTAATGGAGAAGAACCCAGTAACTTGGAAGACAACTTCCCAGATGAATAATTGTTTTCAGTACAGATAGTTGATGAGTATTTTACTAACATTATTGAGTTTTTGAGTACAGGATTTGTACCAAGAGAAATTACTACTGCGTAGAAGAAAAAATTAGTGGCTAGATTTGCAGACTACCAATTGATTGCAGGCCATTTATACAAGCTTGGAGCAGAAAATATTTTGAGGAGATGTGTGATGGAGGATGAAAGACCTATCATTTTAGCAGAATCCCATGTAGTTATTGTTGAATGACATGATGAACGGAAATCCACTGCGTAGAAGGTATTACACTCAGTACTATGATGGCCAACAGTTCACAACGATTCAAAGGAGTATTGTCAGAAATGTAATATCTATTAGAGAGTTGGAAATCCATCCAGGAGGGATGAGATGCCATTGAGACCACAGGTAACTTTTAAAGTGTTTGACAAGTGGTAAATATACTTTGTAGGTCCAATTAATCCACCAGTAAGGAGATCAAGAGATAGATATATTATTACAACGACATAATACTTGACTAGATGGGTTGGGGAATGTTAGGATATTTAGACACTTAGGAGTTAATTAAGATCTACTTGGTATAATATGTCTTTAGGTAAAAGCGTGTTTCATAGTGTGTTTATTTATTATGCATTAGTATGCATTTTTAGTTAGGAAATCCGATGGTCACGATATGTTCTTGAGATAGAGTGATCTGATGGTTCATATTATCCTCGATATTAACGACCATTGATATGTGGATTAACACCTGATTGGTCCATGATCTCTATTTAAATATCATGGAGGGTCATTTTTCAATGATCGATTGTGAGAAACTCTCTTGTAAAATCTCTCTGTAATCTTTTTCTTTTTCATTAATAAACTGCTCCAAGTGGCTGCATTGGTTGGGGCCGTGGATGTTTCCTCGTAGGGATTTTTCCATGTCAAAACATTGGTGTGTTGATATTTGATATGGTTGTGTGAGTGGTTAATGAATATTTTCTTCCTCTTTTGGAATACATGTGTTGTCAAACATGGTATCAGATTATGTTTGTAGACCCGCTCATGTTGTAGATCAAAATTGTGAAGCCAAGTTTACTCATCTCTGTTTTATGCCATTTCTATACATTTATGGGCTAAGAGGAATGTTCCATTGAGTCCAAAGAAATCATTTCATTCAAGAACTCTTTTCGTTTCACTCGAAAAGGTTTATGTTTTCCCAAGATACAACCATTTCAGCTAGATCCAAAGGTATAAAGTGTCAATACGCCCTTTTTAATTTTTTTGCAGAGTATTATTTCAGTTTTATGTTGTTTGTTTTAAGGTTGCTACTATTTTAGATCTGTGTATGCTCATTTCCTTGAACCCTGTGCGATCTCATCAAATAAGAAACAAATTAGGAAAAGGTGCATTTTCTAGGTAAGTTAACCGAGATCTAACCGTTGTTGTCATCGATAAGCGAAACAAAATTATTGTGTGAAAAGAGTATTTGTTTTAGCATGCTCTCCAACAACAATAACATCCCCAACCCTCTTGCAAAACAATACAATATGTTTTGATATCCCATGTAGTTAAAAGGTTTTTTTTTTAGTATGAGGTCTTGAGTTCAAGTCTCTCTTTTTGTTACTTTTGTTTTTAAAAAGTTCATGCTCCATTGTAAAGTGTATTTCACTTCAAGTATAAAAGTGAATCACTATAAGTAGCTTTAATATTTTAGAGTGATTTATTTTGCATGCGTGTTTTCTTTTATAAAGTAACTTCATTGTAAAAGTGAACCCCACTTCTTTTTATAAAAGTGGGTTACTTCATAAAGCAACTTACACCATCACGTGGTCCTTTGGTTACCGTTTATGCCTTTTTTAAAAGGGCATAACTTTCACATCTGAAGTTTGTTTTTAGTTATTATTATGATTATTTTTTTAACCGCCTAATTTTTCGAGATCTTTCCATCCAAATCATCAGTTTTAGTTTTTAAATCCATATTATCTACATATTTAATTTGGATTCTTCAAGGCCCGAAGGGGTGTAGACCGACTGGAAAGTTCCATGTAAATGGAAGGAAATATGTAAAGGAGGTCTAAAGTTCGATTCTCACCCCAATTTTCCCGTGACCCATGCTTGCGGGTTGTTTGGATGCCCCTAGAGGTTATAGTGGTAGCAGACGAGAATCGACCACATCTAATGCGAGTACGAGAACCTCCCAATTTTTTGATTTTTCAAGTTATATATATATATATATATATATATATATATATATATATATAGCTTCTTCAAGTAATCTTTTTCTTACCAACACCAACTACTTCCAATGGAAATCCCATATGGAGGATTTATTAAGAAGTAAATTCTTGTACCAAATTACCTTGGGAAAGGAAACATAACCTACTGATGTTTATAAGAAAGTAAAATGGGCTAATAGGAATGATGAAGCAAGTGGACTAATCAGAATGAACATCTCTCCTGATTTAAGGTTCCACCTTCAATAAATTGATAAACCCGATGAAGCTTGGGAACATATTGAATATGTGTTTGGTAAACACAATATTATTCGAGCACAACAGTTAGAAAATCAAGTACTGACTTTAAGTCCAAGTGATTTTTCTTGCATTGAAGACTATCAATCTAAGTTTAAAACACTCAGAATTTTATGTGAAGAATGTAAGATAAAGATGTATGAAGAAAATTGCATCTATATTATTCTTTCTAAGCTAGGTAGTGCATATTCTGTGTTTTTATCTACCTTTTATGCCATGAAGAGGCCCTAGGGACAAATTTTCAAAAGCCCACTCTTGCTTCCTTTTGTGATGCTTTGATCTGAGAGAAAGATAAGCTTGTACGACTTGGAGTGATCAAAACTGTAGGTACGTCCAACAAATCCTTAGTCATCCATCAGAAATATAAACCCAAGAATCCCAAGAAGCAACATACTCGCCATAACAACAAGAAACATAAGGGTCCCAAACCCACTCAGACAGCTTCCGCTCCTAATGGTGACAAAGGAGAAAAATATAAAAATAAGAAGACTGACAAACATTGCTACTTTTTTTATAAAGATGGTCATGATGAGTCCAAATGTTTCAAGAAGATGGAAATTTTAGAAGCAGCAATGAAGAAGCATAACATCAGTATTGATTCTACTTCTTCTTCTTCTTCTCATGGAAATGCACTTTCTACTTCTGGTTTCTCCTTCAATACAAATTCTATTTCTTCTTTTGATGAGTGGATTATTTATTATGGACCATCTTATCATATGGTTAAGGATAAAGACATATTTTCTTCTCTAAATGAATGTAACACCAAGAAAATATTTGTCGGCGATGATAGATCTCTTAGTGTTGTAGGATATGGAACAGTTCAAATAGAAAATGGGCATTTAAATTATGTATTATGTGTTTCAATTCTTTCTTGTAACCCTCTATCAGTATATCAAATCACTCATTTAGGTGAAGGTAAAACCATCGAGTTTTCACCTCACCAAGTTGTTGATCCGAAAATGATCTCTTAAAGACTTTGGTTAAGTTTATGCATGAGTTAATTTACCATTTAAGAATTAAGAAAATAATATTAATGAAATAATGTTGCAGTCATATAAGCATTAAAAACAACAAACCATAACACCAATATTGTTAACAGATTTCGGCACAAGTTTTCCAACGTGTTCGGGCCTTTGTCTCAGTGGGGAAGGCTTCTTATTAATCTTCAATTCTTTAAGAATACAAAAGAAAGGATTACATAACAACTTTTGAAGCCACCTTTCATATCTGCAACTTCTGGATAGAAACATACATCACCATTGGCTCAAATAGGAAATCCTGAGACTTTTAAGTATGAAGTTGGCTATGCTTGGCTCGACACCTTAGGATATGGAAGCAATTTTTTGTTCAGCTACTCGGATGAAAAAATATAAGCCATATTTGGACTCCCCTTGAAATTATGCAACTTTTGAGTATAAAGTTGACCCACTTCTGAACAGTACCTCGGGACCTCTACTCGACATGAATCCCAATGTTGCACCCTGTCGGATCTGTATAGTCTCAATTTGCATGACAAAAAAACTTAACTTTTCTTGATTTTTGTGCCCGACTAAATAAGCCAGACTTCGCCAAATTTAGCGACAATTTCCAAACTTATCGCCAGTTTTCCAGATTTAGTGATATTCTGCCAGAATTGGTGGAACCGCCAGATTTGGCCTTCTAGAAGGTGCCATGTGTCAGCTCCTCATTGGGCCACATGTAACCTCATCATTGGCCCATGCCACATCACTTTATTCCACATCATCATGCACAATCATCGTACGAACTTCCACGTGTCATATGTACATGTTGTCATGTCATCATATAGACTGCCACGTGTGAGTCTGTATAGTCCACATAATTGCCATGTCGGCACCCAAAAAATGCCAAATTTGACTGACACGTGTTAGCTCCTTATGCTGGCACGTTAGGCTGACATCATCCTTATGTACTGCCACGTGTCATGTTTTTACCATGCCATGTTAGCCTTCCATACTACCACATGTCACGCTTGCATAGTGCCAAGTGTTACCCTTCCATGTGTCAGGATCCGTACGGTGCCACATGTCACTTCTGTACAGTGACACATGTCACTTCCATACTGGTCCAACTCAGCCCTGAAAAATGTAAAACATGACTGCCATGTGTCAGCCTATGGTGCTTCCATGTGTCATGTTGATGTCAGCATGACATACTGCTAACATCATCCATTGACTTTGACCGTTGACTTTGAATTTGACTTTTTTTTACATGCTTGACCTGATCTTCAGATCATGATAACTTCTGCATATGGTGTCCATTTTCAGAAGAAAAAAAATATATGGAAGGAATTGGCTCGATGATCCCAAAGCAATGGCATTGGTTTAGTCCTATTCCGAGAAATTGTATTTTTAGGCCTTTCTGAATCCATTTGGATCACACCTCCCCAATAAGACCTTTTGGTCCTCCAAAATGATATTAATGAGTCATCAAGTGTGGGACAGGCCTCCCCACTTGTCCTTTGTCTTTAAACTATGTCCTATGCACGTATTGCATCATAATCATTTGCATAATAATGATGAAAACTTAAAGCATATTGTTAGCCATTTGAACTCGTTCACATCTCACTGAATCCACTACCATCCATGTAGATAACATTAGAAGTGATAACATCATAAATATGATTGAAACGAAACCAATATCTTGGATGTGCTTGAATGAAAATAACTTATCTTGAAGCAAAGTATGATTTAATTCCCATCCCACAACCATCTCATGTTCATGCTTAAGATCAACTTCTTTACTTGGCACAATTATAGGTGTATCGCTTACATAAGCTACCTTTCTTAATTGTTCCATTGTGACAAGAGATTTATTTTATTTTATGTGATGAGCATGTACAACATATTATGTCCATTATTTAGTTAAGTGATATTGATTATGTTCCCTGAAGAATATTGCTTTGTGATCATATAAATAAGGGCTTCGTAAGACCATTCCACATGTTTCTAGTGGCACCACATCACATGTTACTTCATCCACATACTTAGATGTAATTGCAAATTTTATGATACATTTCTTTGTTATGGGAAATTTGTGATATTTTCTTATCCAATTAAGTGAATAGGTTTTGTGATGCATCTTAGTGTTTAATCCCAATTTCTTAACCACTTCCTATGAAATTAAACTATATTGAGATCCATTTACTTCTAATAACCCTTATATGATCTTAGTATGTTTCATTATAACCCTTATATGAAACAATTTACTTCTACAATCATAACCATCACCAATTTTACCTGACAAACCAACTGTCGTAATCTTAGACTCATTACCTGAATCATACCCCAATTCTATTGTTCATGTTGTTGTTGCAACCTTTTGCATCCCTTTCCTTTCTTTTAACCACTTTGGTCTCTTCTCTAGATTCAATTGCCATCAATGGTCATCATCATGCCCTTCTTTCTTGCAATGCTTGCAAGAGAGCTTCTCTTCCTTCATTGTAGCTAAATTTTCTTTCTTCCCATTCCCTTTTCCTTTTCCTTCCTTGTTTGAAGATGATTCCCCTGATACACCAACTCCAGTTTTTCCTACTTCAATATACATTTCTTGAACATAAACCTCATCTAGATTAGTAGGTCCAAACATAAATAAAATATTACGAATATAAGAAGGAAAACCTCCTATTTACTTCATAAGAGTTTCTTGTGTAGTTAATGGAACATGTAACATCAAAGCCATCTTACAAAATGCATCTGTATATTCCTGCACCAACTGTCCTTTTCTTATCTCAAGACTTTTCCATTCAATTAAAGCCTTTTCCTTATATCCCAATGGATATAACTATTTTCTAAGTGCGGAAATAAAATCATGCCATACTGGAAAACTCTTACCAACTTGTTGAGTTCCATGTTGCATCTTACTTTGCCACAAGATGAGAGTTGTAATTTCAAGACGAAGTGATGCCAATCTAATTTTGGTTTCCTCATCTTTGATTTGTTGCACATTACAATATACCTCCATCTGTCTAACCCAGCTATCAATTTTCTCAGCATTAACTTCAACATCATACATAGGAAAAACAAATTTTCAATCAAGTTTAAGTAATGGCATATCAGGCTTATGTTTATGAAAATGTTTTCTTACAGTAGAAGTTGAACTTGTACTTGAAGAAGAAAAATATGATGGAGATGAAGGAGGTGAAGGAGGAGTTTTTGGAGGGTGTTGGTTGGTTATTCTAGTTTATCAGTTATCTACTATGATCTTACCTTACTATGAGAGGTTGACCCAGGTTCATATGTAACAAGCTCCCAACAAAATCCCTCTAAAAATATTGCCCCCCTGGTAAACTAGAAGGCAATGCAACACATAGGGTGTACTCATGAGCAGTCTCACCCGAGATAGCTCTATGGGTGGCTGCAATACTCGGGTGCTTGCATCCAGGGAATGAGTGGAGATCCATGGTTGTACCTTGTGAAGTTTATTTATTTAGTCTACATATTGATTAAAACAGACATTCTTATTCATGCATGTGGAGTATCAGATCTAACTAGTTCCTTCATTCATTCATCTAGTGTTTAATTCTTAACAACAATGCAGATGCATACGTTTAATAACATAACACAATTTTTACCTTGGTTCACCCCCTCCTGGGATACATCCACAAAGATCTGTATCTCAAGCTCTTTATTATGTCTTAGCAATATGTCACGTCATGCGTGTTTACAGTTTTGGATCTTACAATATCAACAGGCCTCTTGATCCCTGTGAGGATGACTAGATCGCACTAGGTTCCTCAACCTACGATATAACCATCGGGATCAAGTTGCTCGTTCCTTCTCTATCTCACCAGCTTACAAAATGTGGCAGCTCTTACAATTCTTACAACTTCTAGAATCTCCCTCAATCCTCTCGCCCTCTCCCCTCGACCTCCTAAGTACTACTTATATATATTATTGGCTCATCCGCCATTACATTACATTGCAAAAACCCTAACCCTAACATAATTAGGCCCCCCTTGCATGCACGCCTCGTATGCTTCCCTCGCAAGTGTTTCTTTTCCTTCCAACTGTCCTTTCTTCCCTTCATGTTTCTCTCCCCAAAAATAACCTTTTCCCTAGAATGGTTATGCATCCAACAGGCCCCCAACACTGACATGTGGCTTGTCCTGATCCACCTATGCTTTACGTGCTTATTCAACAACTCCTGCTAGAGGGTTGAACCTGTCTGTGAGTTCCCTTCCTTGTGTCTGAGCTTGTGCAATATTTTATTTGAGCGCATATAACACTTGTACTTTGATATCCTCCCTGATCATTTATGCACACTCTTTCTCTGTTTGCACCATGTTCTTCTTTGCCTCCTCTTCTTGCGCAATGACCTCCGCTGCTATCTCTTGGAGAGGTTACATTTGAGCTTGCTAGTCCTTCTTCTGTGTCTACACAACTTATAGCTCTACATGTAGCTTCTTCATGTCTTGGATTCATTTGAGGTGCTCAGTGATCTTCATCATTTTCTACCTCTGCTTGAGGTCCTGGATGGCTGCACTTACCTTTTCCTCTTCCTAATCCTAGTGCTGGACCTGTTGATATTCTTCTAGATTTTTCCATAGCTTTGTTGCCCTATCAAACAAGTCAGCAGCCGCACTGACTTGTCGTTCCATTTCGTCCATCTGTCCAGCTACTTCTTTCTTCCTTTGTTCCTTCACCTCTGGGGGAGTGGTAGGAATGAGTTGTTCCCAGAGGTTCTTGATCTCCTGCCTGTATTGATCAAATGTTTGCAGAATCTGATTTATTTTTTCCGTTGTTGTGGGCTCTACTACTTGCAGTTTTTGGAATTCTGTCATAGGCTGTAGTCACTCCTTGCTCGAGCCTATCCACGCGATATTTCTCGTATTTTTTCTCGATCTTGAATTACTCAATAACCAAATCCAACTCCTCTTTTCTATCATTTGTGTGCTAAAAATATGTTGCGTTTGTTCATGCACGCGATTACACCTCTTGCACGACACTGACTTGTATTTTGTATAGTTCCTTGGTTGGTATCTGCTTCATTACCAACTATATCTGTGCCATATATTTCAAGGGTGGATGGGCTACAATATCACGTGTGTGCATCATTTTGAGTGTAATGTGGAAGGTTCGGCTCGCCTGTGCTATCGTCTGGATCATCTCATGTTCACTCGGTGCAGCCTTGGCTCCTGCTTCTGATGCTACGGGGAATGACCATGTACCTCTATCCTCCCCCTATGCTTATCTAATATGCTCTAGGACCTGCCTTATATCATCCAACGCATCCTAAATTCAGTCCCTTTGGTGTTTGGATTCTTCAAAATCCTCGATTTCCCAGTCTTGGACTTTTTCGATTACAAGATCCGCATCATCCATAGTGATTGTATACTCTAGCAGTTGCTTGTGTGCCTTGGCCTTTTTTCACACACCCCCAGTGTGTATGATCGACCTCTTGGTCTAGCCTTGTTCCTGTGGGGTAGCACTCGATGGGGTTCCTTGTGTTTTCACAACCCCTTTTTCTTGTTCTTTTGGTGCCTAGGTGGTGTCCTTTTCCCGACCTGCGTACCTTTCTTTGGCACACCCCCCTTATTTTTTTCTTCCATATTCAGACTTGGATTTGGATTATTGGGTAAATCTTTATTGCCGACAGGTATCTGATCTTTCCCTACATCATCCTCCTTATCTGTGGGCATCTCTTGAGTTTGAACTGGAACTCTCCAGTCATATTGCCAATCCTTGATGTCCATCTCTACATCTTCTTCCTTGACGTAGTACCACAATTGTATCCATTCCTTTTTGGGATCCCTTCACGCTTGGATCCATACAATGTGCTTGGTTTCTTTGAAGTTGGCGATGTCCCGGTATTACGTGACCACTTCTGGAGTAATTCACCAAGTGTTGGAAATGATTTCTTAGAGGTCGTTGTAATACCCTGCGAACATGCTTGCATTTGTACTTCTGACTTTGGGGTCCGAAGTGCTCCCCGACGATGTGTACCATGTTGTGTGGCAACGACTTGTCTTCTCACAAAAGTATGTGTATTGGGGCTCCTTCCATCTGATCAAGGTGATCAAGATGAGTAGCCAAGAGTAATGAAACTGTGTCCCCGGGTCGTGCGCATATCTACAGTCCTCAAGGAACAAGTTTAATAAGTATGGGGACAAACTGAGCATAGTTCCCTCCGCGTACTGTGCTGTAGTTGTGATGCCCCGACAGGGACTTCCTTCTTGCGACACTTCCTGAGAAACTTACACACCATGAGTTTGGTGGCTTGCCTTGTTCCTATGTCACTGATGCACTTCATGATGATTTCGCGTGACCATCTCTCTGTTCCATATGTCTTCTTCATCTCCTCTGTCAGTGCCTTATCCTTTGTCTTGTCATCGTGGTACTATGCGGGATTCTCCCCCCAAGATGGTAGCCCTGTAATATAAGTAATGAGCTCTACGTCTATTGAGACAAGATCTTCCACCCATAGATACCCTCTATGGGTGACTTCCATCAGCTGCTTCATGCAGTTGTTTACATCGCGACCCTTTCCAAAATGTGGGATATCCAATAGGTTTAGAATCTTGGTTTTGGCCAGTCCAGGTGCCCAATGTTTCGGTTGAAAAATTGGATCGCCGAAGAGTCTTGTACCCACACTGTCCAGGTAGACCTAACTTACAAATTCGAGGAGCTTGTCTATGTCATCCACATCATAGTATGAGTAGTGTAGTTTTTCCATGCAGCCCAAAAGGTTATGCATAGACTCCACCCATTCTGATATGCGTGGAATAAATATGGTTGTTGTAGCTTGTCTACATGGTGATATTGATATGGGTTGTTTACCTTTTCACTGTGGTGGTTGACTTGAGGTTATAGCCTCCATTACTCTATCATCAACATATGCCTTTGGTCAGACGGTAACATCTTCTACTATAAATTCATGTTTTTGCTTCGTCTCTACTATGTGTAACCATCCTGGCGCAATCACTTATGTCTAGTTTGGGGCTTTTCCATTTACCCTCAGGGCCTCTTCAGTGTGTTCAGGGTGTGAAGGATTGCCTACATCCTTGTCCTGTTGGCCCTATCCCATTTTTGGCATATCAATGTCCATGCCAACCGTTATTGTTGGTTGGGTTTCCTCCACCACAGGTGTGGGGCTCGGTAGTTCCACATTGGGTGAGGGAATTTCATCCAAGTTTACAAATTCAACAGTATGTGCGGGTTCCTGTTATGTTCCCTGTGGTTGTTGTGGTGCTCTGTGATGGATTTGATGTTTTCTACAGGCATGGCTCGATGCTCCTAGCTTGGGTGGTGCCATGGTGGTTCAGGTTGATCTCTGGCGAGCTAGTTGGCTCTGTATCTCTTGCTAAATTGCTCTCTGCTATGTATACTCTCTCGCTCTATGCTTTCAAAATTTCACAATAACCCTTTTTTCACCCACGTGCCTTCCTTATATAGAAGGTGTTGTGAAACTTCTTGGAGAAGTTACCTGAGTTGTTGTTTAAATGAATTGGTGTTTCCCGCATATGTGATATTCAATTCCATTGATGTCACCAATTGGCATGATTAATATGGCGTCGCTTCGAAATTTATTTTCATTCAATTTTGATGGATGCCACCAGTTAGCGCCTTTTCTTCGTAACCACCATTTTTCCAATTTCCACCTTTTTCTGATCATTGGTCCTTTTTCGGCACGCTAAGTTTTACAAGTGCGTGGTATGTTGTTTTTCCAGTTCACGTGGACATTTTATTTTTTTGCGCTAACTCTATTTTAAATGTGTACTGTCTTCTAGTGTCTAGCGCAGTAACCCCTCTATTGTTGTGCCAATTCCTTTGTTGTCTGGTGTAGTATTCTTCTCTCTTTTTTATTTTTTTTAAATGCTAGGAGGTCGATTGTCCTAATACAGTTTCAATTGACTCGCATTGATAATTCCTCTAAGTTTTGTTCCTCCCAAATCCTTCAATTGTACAAATCCCCCATCTATGACAGTGTTTACTTCATATGGTCCCAACCAATGCATTCTGATTTTTCCTGGGTGCTGAAGATATTTAATGTCGTATAGCAAAACTAGTCTCCCACCTTGAAACTTTTCCTTTTGATATGTCTATCATGCCAAACTTTGTCCCTTGTTTTATGTACCTCTTGGTGAACCCCTGCTAGAATCTTATCTTCTTCCATGAGCATCATCTGACTTAGCCTTTCTTGTACTGCACCTTGCTCTATGATGTTATTAATTATTGCTACGTGCAGACTAGGTACCAAAAATTATAATGGCACCACTGCTTCTCGTCCATACACCAATCTGAATAGTGTCTGCCCTGTCAATATTTTACATGTAGTCTTGTATGCCATGAGTATTGTTGGTATCTTCAAGTCCCAATCGTCCCTATTGACATTGCAAATATTTGTCAGCGCATTATCTAGGATCTTATTAAAGGCTCATACTATTCCATTTTCTTGAGGATGATATGGTGTACTCTTTTAATGATAGACTTCAAACTCCTCAATCATAGCCTTAATAGTGATATTGATGAAGTTAGTGCCTTGGTCACTCATCAAAATCCTTGGGCATCCAAATATAGTGATCTATTTCTCAAACAAGAAGCATGTTGTTGTCTCTGTTCTGCAATCTTTTACGCATGCTACTTCTTCCCATCTTGTTAAGTACTATGTCGTAGTGATAATATTTGTTTATCCTTACCTCTTTGCTAGTGGGTTAATTGGTCCCACAAAGTCTATTTCCCATTTTTTGAATACCTACAAGGTTACTTGTGGCCTTAGGGGAATCTCATCCTATACATTAGGTTTACCACCCCTCTGACATACATCACATCTTTGGTAGTAGTCCTCTGAATCTCTGTGAACAATCAGCCATCATAGTCTTGCACGCAATACCTTCTGTGCAACATCTTTTCCTGCATAATGTCCTCCTGCTATTCCATCACGGGCCTCTGCTAAAATCCTAGGTCTTTCATGTTCTAGTACACATCTTCTTAAGATGTTGTCTACACCCATCTTGTATAGGTGTCCTGCAATCAATTGATATTCCACAGCTCTAACTACCAGATTTTTCTTATGCACAGTGTTGAATTCTTGTGGCGTAGTCCATGTACTCAAGTATTGGATGATGTCAGCAAAATATTCATTAGCTAATTGGAATGAAAATAAATGTGCATCAGGGAATATTTCCTCTAGATTCTTAGGTTCCTCTCCATTGGTGATTCTTGATAGGTGATCAGGTCCTACATTCAACTTCCCTAGTTCGACTATCACTTCAAAGTCAAATTCCTGGAACAGTAGTAACCATCTATAAATTCTCCCCCCCAACATTACCTTGTTGACTAAGTATTTGAGAGTTTAATGATATATAAACATCTTGAAATGTTTTCCAAATAAGTAATGTTTGAACTCATGAAGTGCATAGACCATAGCTAGGCCTTATCTTTCTGTGGTATTGTAATTATGCTTTGATTCTGATACTTTTCTACTAGCAAATGCTATATGATGGTCCAATTCCCTTGTTCCTGGCTGTGCCAGATTAGCTCCAGGTGCTATAGTTGATGCATATACATGCACATAAAATGTATTTTCCCAATCCGGGAATACTATTATTGGTGCGGTTACCATCTCCTCTTTTAAAGTGTCCAAT
This sequence comes from Picea engelmannii, assembly GCA_009831015.1. Taxonomy (NCBI): domain Eukaryota; kingdom Viridiplantae; phylum Streptophyta; class Pinopsida; order Pinales; family Pinaceae; genus Picea; species Picea engelmannii. The sequence continues at coordinate 40,467 of ML825577.1, read as the reverse complement.
CCTCATTGACAGTCCTCGTTCCACTTAAACTTGCTATCTTTTATCAATATTTTCTCCATTGGTGCAGTGATCTTTGCATACCCTTTTATGAATTTCTTGTAGTATCATGTGTGTCTCAATGTTTCTCTTAACTAACATACTGATTTTGGTGGTGGTAGATTAACAATTACTACAATCTTGGCAGGATCTACTAGCAAGCCTTGTTTGCACACTATATGGCCCAATAGTGTCCCAAAAGGTGTTCCAAATATGCACTTATTGATGTTTAGTGATATTTGGCACTGTCTGCATATTTATAACATCATCCTCAACACCTCTACATGGTATTTCAACAAACTGTAGACTGTCCAATCATCCAGATATACCTCTAGAAACTGGTGAATGAATTCTTTGAATGCATCTATGACTACTCTAGAAAATATTGTTGGTGCATTCTTCAGTCCAAAAGGAATGATTGTGTATTGGTAGGACCCCCATTCTATGGAAAAAGTGGTCTTGTACCTATCTTTTGAGGCTATCTTGATCTGATGGTAGTCTGAAAATCCATCGATAAATGAGTAAGCTTCCTGGCCTCCTACATTCTCCAACACCTCATCTGTGAAGGGGGTAGGAAAAGGGTCATGTAGGAAAGAATCATTCAACTTCCTCAGGTCGACAAATATCTGTATCCCTCCCTTATTCTTTTCATGAACTACCATAGGGATTACCCATTTATATTCCTCCATTGGTTCTATGATTCCAACCTCCAACATCTTGTCAATTTCTGCTTTCCCTTTTTTCTTATATATTGGGTTTTGTATATAGGGTCTCTGTCTGACCGGTCTTGCCTCAGGTCTAAGAGGTATCTTCATTTAACCTATCTCTCCTTCCATTCCTTTCATTTCCATGAACGTTGTTGGGATTAGATCGTTGTACTCGCACAGTAACTTTGTTTTTCTTTCTACTATTTGCTCATCCTAGTAGTCTCTAATGCTGGCCATTTTGGGATTCTCAGTTGTCCCAATGTTGACTTTCTTCACCTTAATCGGCACAACAAATACTTTTGATTCCAGAGGTGGACCTTTCACCTCTCTTTCACCTTCAAATTCTGTTATCTAAATTTTGCGCAGGTCATCTTCATCTGGTGCTTCTTCCTGCACATGGTAGCATGACAATAGTTCTTTTACTGTCTGTTTGTTTTGTTGTTGATATTCTATCATAAGTTCAAATTTTGGTTCCTTAATGAATATCACCCCTCTGATTTGTTTGAGTGTTGAGTCTATGTTGGGGTTCTCATGTTCAAATGAGAACGTGGCTATAAAATTTTGTTGTAATTTTGTCCAGTTTGTAGTTCCTCTATGCAATTCCTGGGCTATATACCAGTTTGTTGGAATCCCTTCTAATGTGAGAATAAAATGATGAGTCCATTACTCTAGTGGTGTCATTCTCCATACTATTCTTCACTTCTCTAAGTGCTCTACTGGTGTCCCATGTCCATCATATTTTTTCAGTTGGTTTCTTCCCTGTTCTGCGCCAAATATGGTGTGCAGTAACCGCTTACATTAGTACTAGTCATTGACTATATTTTTGTGTGCACCCCACCATCTTGCAGGTGTTTCCTTGAGTTCTATATCTAGAGCTAAGAGCCTATGATTTTCTAACACTTAATCTTCGTATATTGTTAATAACGCTTCTAAGTCATTCACCCCATGGAAGTTGGGAGGTTCTCTCATCTCTGTACCTACCCATCTTACTATGCGGTCTATTCTTGCGCATCTTCTTGTGGAGACTTTGTGTAACCTCTCCTGCCAATTCTCCAACTCTGTATATGAGTCTGACACGCATGATGTGATATTTCTCCAACTGAGTACCCCATCTGTAGTTGGATTCACATAATATTCTTCTCGCACGGTGGTTCTGTACAACTTGTTAATTTCCTCCAGGTCTAAACAAGTGGGTTCTGCCAACCTTTCCCCTTCTGATGGATCTAATGGTGCAATGAATTTGTATTCCCTTGACTCAAATGTCATCTTTCTCATTTTTAAGTTGATTATGGTCTGATTTTCAAACACCCAATACAAGCAAAGCAATTTCGGATAAGGTGTTGGTCCATCCACCATCTCTATCACTTCGAAATTGACCTTAGTGCACACTCCATCCAGATCTAGTGTCACCCCGTTTAACCTTCCAATTGGTAGAACTCTATGTTGATTTGCTAGTTTCAACTGAACATGTGAATATCCTAATGTGGGATCTCCCATGCATATCGTAATGTTGGAGTTCATTCTGAATTCTCTGCTTATTCTCCTCCTTCTATGCAGATGATTAACTATTTTATGTTCTAGATTTCCTTCTTCCTATGTGCTACATCTTTCTAACATATTTTTTAACAATTTAAGAGACGATGGATCATTTAATAGTTTGACACAAGATTGCAGGAAATCCTTAATCGTACATACTTGTCCTAGGGGTTGTTCTTCATTAGTTTCATCCAGCAATGGAGGCATCTCATACATTGGTACTTCCTGAGTATGTTGTGCAGTTGATGTCAATTCAATGTATGGATTTAAGAATTCTTGTCTGGACTTCTTGAATATCTATTTTTTGTTCTTCCCATCAAACTGCTTCTGTGGTTCATCATTCTTCTTCACCCATTGGTGTTGTGTTGGATCTTGTCTTACTATGTCATTTCCTGTGTATCTCATCCATGCGTAACTATGCTGATATTTCTTCTGTCATCCCTTGCTTCGGCCTAAATCCACTGAACATTTTGGTTGTTATGATTTCTCTTTTCTTGGATATTCCCCAATAGTGTGGGACATTCTTTTGTTTCATGATCTGATGCACGACAATACATACATGTTGCAGGTGGAAGTGGGAATTATCTTGCATAGTGTCCTGGTTGTTGACAGTTGTGGCATACCACTGGTCCTCTGCCTCTTTCAAATCCTCCTAGTCCTCTTCCTCCACCTTTGTATCCAACTCGATCTCCTCGCAGTGATTTGTACTGGGGTGCTTGGTTATACTATGCAGGATTATAGTGTGGTTGCGCGGTAATGTATTTCGGTTGTGCATTGTTATATTGTTGCTACGCAGTGTTATATTGTTGTTGCGCAGTGTTATATGGGGCTGGTACTTGGTTAAACTATGGCGCAAATTTTGTTGTCATAATTTTTGCCTGCAATCTATAAGAATATGATGTCCTTTCCCTAATGAGGTCCATGGTATTGCAATCTTTGTCATCATGGCCTACTGAATTGAAAATTTTGAAATATGAACTCTTAGGTACTATCTAGTATTTCTACATCATTGGACAATGATATGGATCATGCCCCTGTTTCTTATATATTTGACACCATAGTCCTCCTATCGACAAAGGGTTTGGAAGTCCTGTTGCCATGTACTATGCGAATGTTGGGCATTCATTCTTATGGTGTCCTTCTATCCTACATGTGGTAAACCAAACAACTTCTCTTTTATCCTTACCCTTGTTCTAGTTTAGATAAAATTTTAATTTCTTCAGATCCTCCTTCAACTCCTCTCTGGCTAGTTATGTCTTCTGATATTGGTTCTCTTCTAGTTGTAGGGTTTCCTGTAGAGCCTCTTCCTGGGTCTGAAAATTTTGTTGTCACAAGGGGTATTTCAAGTGTGGGAGAAGTGAATTGACAAACAGATGCCTATGTTGCATGTATGTCATGACATAGTTTAGCTTTCCCTTCAATCGTTTGAATTTCTAGTCAATCTCCCACACAGATTCTCCTAGTTTCTATCTAATCTCTATCATCTCATTCATGTAGTGATCCTCTGCGATAAGCTTATGGAATTCATTTATGAATAGATTTTTTATATCTCCAATCATTCTGGTTGTCCCTAGCAGACTCTTTGTAGCTAAGATCATGTACCAATCCAATGTGTGATCTATTAAGGTGATGGATAACTACACAAGTTTAGTGTCCTTATGTGTGATCTATTTTAATTCCCATATCTTTTCACAAATAAACAAGTGCTTCTTAGGGTCCTTCGATGCCACGCCTTTGAATTTTGGTAACCTGATGGTGGGGTAATGTCCTGCCATCCTGAATGTTGCACTACTACATCTTTGTGTTGTAGATACTTGACTAATGCTTCCTGAACTATCTCCCCCATTTGTTTTTCTCTGTGTAGATGTACTTCTTGTTGTCTTCCTTCTCTCGAAATTCGGTTGACTAAATGGTGGTGTTCTTATTGGTGTATTAGTCATACATGGGTTTATGGGTTCCACACTGATACTGATATGGATAGGAGTGTTTCCTTATTCTCCTGCTCTTGTACCTCTCTTATTTCTCTCATATGTCATGCGCATGATTTCCTCAATCTTCTCCACAGCCCAAAGATCCTCTACCTTTTCCTCATCACTTTCCAAGCCCTCCCTCGTGGCTATGTCTCTCTTCTTGGTGTTCATCTTAGATTGGTAGGGTACTCCACCGTGCGTTATTCCAGATGTTTCCATGATCTTCTTGATTTGGTCTTCCTCCATCATGATTGGGTCCAAGGCCTCCTCCATATTTCCTTTATCCATTTCTCCCTCCATTTCTCCTTCTCCTATTAGTGATTCCCCCCTTCCCCCATGCACGCAGAGAAGTTTTAGTTGTCTGAGGCCATTTTCAATACACCTTTGTTCTATAGTAATATCTTAATGGAAGTATATAGAGATATGATATACCTACCTTGAGGTCCCTTCAAGAACTCTTTCTCTATTTCACTATGAGAATTCGCCTTATCTACTACAAATTCCGTGATAAATCTTGAAACAATGTTGTCTAACCAGAAATCTATTACATGCGTAAATGTATTGTAAACTTGTTGTAACTACGTGATATGTATAGGATTCCACTCTAGTTGTCCGATATGATTCATAGGATGGTTGTCTTTCAACCTTAATATCCACTCCTACAACACATGCGGGAAATCATAGAAAAATACTTCATGCAAGTCGTTGAATACGTACTTGTCCAGATATTTGCGTGGTGTTAACTTCAGGTTTTTGTTATCTTTATGCACAAACTCCAACTCCTTTGTTTTCAACCAGCTCTCTATCTCTTCCTTCGTTGGGTTCCATGGTCTCAACATCCCCTTTTATATTCTCATTCTCTTACCATCTTGTCGTCAGATATGGAATTCTTTTGACGCTTCTTCAACAGATCTCATTCACTGAGTCCCATCTTGTTCCAACTTGAAACATAACCATTTGTTGATTTTTTATTCTACTTTATCATTTATCTCCTTTGATCTTACCTTACTGTTAGAGGTTGACCCAGGTTTAGATGTAACAAGCTCCCAACAAAATCCCTCTAAAACTATCGGCCCCTTATTGAAACAGAAGGAAACGTAGCACACAGGGTGTACTATGCAGTCTCACCTGAGATAGCTCTATGGGTGGCTACAATACTCAGGTGCTTATAGCCAAGGAATGAGTGGAGATATGTGGTTGTACCTTGTGATCTTTATTTATTTAGTCTAACATCTTGATTAAAACAATCATTCTTATTCATGCATGTGGAGTATCATATCTAAATAGTTCCTTCATTCATTCATCTAGCGTTTAATTCTTAACGACAATACATATGCATACATTCAATCACATAACACAATTTTTATCATGGTTCACTCCCTCCTAGGATACGTCCACAAATATCTAGCTCTCAAGATCTTTATTATGTCTTATCAATATGTCACGTCGCACGTGTTTATAGTCTTGGATATTACAATATCAACATGCTTCTCGATCCCTGTGAGGTTGACTAGATCGCACCAGGATCCTTAGCCTGTGATTTAACCCTCGGGATCGAGTTACTAGATCCTTATATAGCTCAACAACTTACAAAATGTGGAAGTTCCTACCATTCTTACAACTTCCAATCTCTCCCTCGATCCTCTCTCCCTCTCCCCTTGACCTCCTAAGTACTACTTATATATATTCTTGGCTCATCAACCATTACATTACATTGTAAAAACCCTAACCCTAATGTAATTAGGTCCCCCTTGCATGCACGCCTCTCATGCTTCCCTCACACATGCTATTTTTCCTTCCAAATGTACTTTCTTCCCTTCATGCCTCCCTTCCCAAAAATATCCTTTTCCCCAGAATGGGTCTGCGTCCAACACAGGGTCCTCTCCTTCTTCACTTTTCGCTTGCTTTGAAGATTCCCCTTGAACCGGTCTCATCCATTCCAAGTAATCATCATAAAAAACTTTTACCATCTCTAACATGGAAAAGAAAGTTATTTGAAACTATATTTCACTTTGATAAAGTCCTTCTTCTGATGCCATATTCTCACTTGGATATGTCCTCTTTATTGATCCAATCTCATGATCTCTTTCTACAAGCTCTCCTTCACCATGACGTAGATTTTCCCTGGTAATCATGAAAACTCAAACAACCAACTGTCAACCTACTCTAATACCACTTGATCAGAAAATGATCTTTTAAATACTTTGGTTAAGTTTGTGCATGAGTTAATTTATCATTTATTAATTAAGAGAAGAATCTTAATGAAAGAATGTTGCAAACATATAAGAAGTAAAAACAACAAACCATAACACCAAGACTGTTAACAAAGTTCGACACAATTTTTCCTACATCTCTAGGCCTTTGTCTCAGTGGGGAAGGATTCTTATTAACCTTCAATGCTTTAAGAATACAAAATAAAGACTTACATAATAGCTTCTGAAACCACCTTTCAGATATGCAACTTCTTGACAATAACATACATCACCCTTGTCTGGAATAGGAAATTATGAGACTTTTGAGTATGAAGTCGGCTATGCTTGGCTCAACACCTTGGGATCTGGAATAAATTTTATGTTCGGGTACTCGGATGCAAAAATAAAGCCCATATTCAGACTCCCTTCAAAATTCTGCAACTTTTGATTATAAATTTGACCTACTTCTGAACAGTACCTTGAGACCTCCCCTTGGCATGAATCCCAATGTTGCACCCTGTCAGATCCATACAGTCTGTACAGTCTCAATTAAAACTTAATTTTTCTCAATTTTTCATGCTCGACTAAATAAGCCAAACTCCGCCAAATTTAGCGACACTTACCAAACTTAGAGCCAGTTAGCAAGATTTAGCGAGATTTCTCCAGATTTGCAGGATCTCCACCAGATTTGGATTTCCAAAAGGTGCCACGTTTCATCTCCTAATTAGGCCACATGTATCCTCATCATTGGCCTATGCCATGTCAGTTCCCCCCACGTCATCCTGCATAGTCATCCTATGGACTTCCACGTGTCCTCTGTATGGGCTACCACATCATCGTACAGACTGCCATGTGTAATTCTGTATAGTCCACGTCAGCACCCAAAAATTCCAAATTTGAGTGAAACGTGTTAGCTAGTGGTGGTGGCACATCATCATGTTGACGTAATCCTTTCGTACATCCATGTGTCGCATCTGTACCATGCCACATCACCATTTCATACTATCACGTGTCACGTCCATACATTTCCACATGTCACCCTTCCATGTGATAGCATATGTACGGTGCCACATGTCACTTCCATATAATTCCACGTGTCACTTCCGCACTGGTCCAACTCAGGCCTGAAAATGTAAAAAATGACTACCACATGTTAGCCTTTGGTGTTTCCATGTGTCATGCTTATGCTAACATGACGTACTACTGACATCATCCGTTGACTTTGACTTTGAATTTTTTTACATGTTTGACCTGACCTTTAGATCGCGATAAATTTTCCATACAATGTCCATTTTCAGAAAACTAAAAATATATGGTCGGAATCGACTCGATGATCCCGACGCAGTGGCGCTAGTTTCGGCCTATTTCAAATTTTTTTATTTTTAGGTCTTTATGGATCCATTTGGATCAGTTGTAATCAAGGATCTAAAATATCCTAAGCATGTTCTTGCAACTGGAATTTTTGATGATATTACCAGGTTGTACAAGTTTGGGAAATTTGGAGCATCATCTTTTTCATCGGTTTTTGTTGCTCATAGAGATGACTTGAGAAAAAATTGGCATGAGAAGTTTGGTCATCTAAACTATTTCTCATTGCAACAACTATGTAATCAACATATGGTGTACGGCCTTCCTCTTGTTTCATGCAGAGATGGGTTTTGTGCCGGTTGTGTTCTCAACAAACATCATCGAGACAATTTTGACAAACATGCCTCTTGGTACGCCTTGGGTCCTTTGCAACTTGTTCACAATTATTTGTGTGGTGCACTTTCTTCTCATTCCTTTTATGGGTGCAATTATTTCTTAACTTTCATTGATGACTTTTCCAAACGTACTTGGGTTTACTTCTTAAAACTTGAGAGTGAAGTTTTTGACAAGTTTTTGGCCTACAAGGCCCTTGTAGAAAAGAAATTTGGAAATCAAATTCAAAGGTTAAGAACAAATAATGGAGGTGAATATGTGAAAAATAATATTACAAGTTACTGCAGTATACAATGAATCCAAATGCAACAAACTGTTCCATATACTCCACAAGAAAATGCTATTGCTGAGAGAAAGAACTGCACATGAAAAGAAATGGCTAATTGTATGATCCAATCTAAGAGATTAAGTCTAAAGTTTTGGGTAGAAGCCATCAACTGTGAAAATTACATAGTAATTCTCACTCCCACAAAGGCTCTTAAAAATATAACACCGGAAGAAGCTTGGACTAAAATTAAACCAGATGTAAGTCACTTCCATGTATTTGGGAGTATAGCATGGGCTCACATTCCTGATGAGAAAAGGAAAGCATTGTATCCTAAAAGTGAGAAGTGTATATTTTTTCATTATTCTAAAGATGTCAAAGGTTATAGGCTTCTTCAACCACATTGTAATGAAATTATTCTTAGAAGAGATGTTAAATTTGATGAAAATCTTTTGGCCTGCGAGCCTAATTCGACATTTTTGCCTTCTTCGGCCTGCGAGCCTAATTCGACATTTGTTCCTTCTTTGGCCTACGTGCCATCTTTGACATTTGTGCCTTATTGTGTTCTAGTTTACTATTCAGATGATGATAGTGAGGATGAAATACACCTTCTCTTTCTCACCTTCCTCCAATTGATTCCTTTGAACCTGAACTAGCACCAGCTTCAACTCCTTTTCTTCTTAGATGGGTCTGTTCAACACAAGAAGCAGTCGATGATCTTGTTAGTGATCCTTCAGATCAACATCAGACACGTTCATAGTTCCAACAAGCCTCTTCTCTTTTGTCTCAAGTTTTATAGACTGATGATCCGGAAACATTTGCAAAAGCTTCAAGTCATCCATATTGGGATACAACAATGAATGAAGAGTATCATTATTTAATGGAAAACGATACTTGGGATCTTGTACCTCTTCCAAAAGGAAGAAACATTTTCATATGTAAATGGGTCTATAGAAATAAGTATGCATCAGATGGAAGTGTTGAAAGAGACAAGGCTCGGTTAGTTTCCAAAGGATTTTACCAAGTTGAAGGAATTGACTATAATGAAACCTTTTCCCTTGTAGCCAAAATGAATTCCATACGCCTTGTTATTTCCCTTGCCGCCTCACATAAATGGGAGGTCCATCAGATGGATGTTAAATCTGCCTTATTGGATGGAGATTTGAAAGAATAAATCTACATGGAAAAACCTCATGGCTATGTCCAGAATGAATCTAGGCTTGTTTGTTTCCTTAAGAAATATATTTATGGTCTTAAGCAAGCTCCCCGAGCTTGGTATGCCAAAATGGACAACTTTCTTATTTCCACTGGATTATCTATATGCCATTCAGATCCTATTGTCTTTACCTGTTTGACCTAATCCTCAGATCATGATCACCAAACACCCAATTCAACACTAGCGCAAGAAACACATCGATCTCCACATGGACTTCATCAGAAATCTCATTCATGATCAATTTATTGAAGTGTTCTTTTTCCCTATAGAATATCAAGTTGTAGACATTTTCACAAAGTCTCTTACATAAATGAAGTTTTCAAAATTTCAATCTATGTTAGGAGTTCAGGAAGTTTTCATCAATGGGGGATAGGCTCTAATGCCTCCTTCCTTCTCCTATCATTTCACTATTGTAAAACCTTCAATCCTATCCCAATTTTTTCTTAAAGGGGGATTTTCGGATATTTAGACACTTAGGAGTTAGTTAATATCTACTTGGTCTAATGTGTCATTAGGTAAAAGTGTGTTTCTTAGTGTGTTTATTTAGTATGCATTAGTATGTATTTCTAGTTAGGAAATCCGACAGTCATGATATGTTCACGACATAGAGTGATCTAATGGTTTATATTCTCCTCGATCTTAATGGCCATTTATCCATGGATTAACACCCAGTTGGTCCATGATCTCTATTTAAAGAGCATGGAGGGTCATTTTTCGATGATCGATTGTGAGAAAATCTCTTGTAAAATCTCTTTGCAATCTTTTTCTTTTGCATTAATAAACTGCTCCAAGTGGATGCATTGGTTGGGGCCGTGGATGTTTCCCCATAGGGGTTTTACCACGTCAAAACATCAGTGTGTTGATATTTGATCTGGTTGTGTGAGTGTTTACTGAAGGTGTTCATCCTCTGTTGGAATACTTGTGTTATCGAACAAGGAAGCAACAGTTAAGGATTGCAGTGCAGAGCCTGCAACACACTTTTTATTTGAACATGTAGTGACAAGGTTTAGATGCCCAAGAATATTGATGAGTGATCAGGGGACTCACTTTATCAAAAATACAATCCAGGAAATGATGGAAGGATTTTAGATATATCACCAGAATAGAACTCCTTATCATCCTCAGGTGAATGGGACAGTAGAAGCGTTCAACAAGATATTGGAGAATGCCTTGACAAATATTTGTAATGTAAACATGGATGACTGGGACTTGAAGGTACCAAGAATGTTATGGGATTATAGAACTACATGCAAGAATATAACATGGAAAACACCTTTTAGATTGGTGTATGTACAAGAAGAAATAATTCCCTTAGATTATTTGATACCAAGCATGCACATTGCAGTAATTACAGATATGACAAAAAGAGGTAAAACATAGGAAATATTAGATCAACTCATGGAATTAGAAGAAGACATAACTATAGTTGGTTTCCATAAGAAGGTACACAAATCAAAGGATAAATCCTCGCATGAAAAACACATTAAGAAGAAGAATGAAAAATAGGATATATGGTTCTCCTTTATGAAAGTAAATACTTGCAGCACCCAGGTAAGTTCAGAATGCATTGGCTAGGGTCTTATGAGATATTTTTTTTCATATATGGAGGTGATGTGCAACTAAACGACTTATCAGGAAAGGGAATGCAAGGAATGGTGAATGGTAGTTGATTGAAACTGTATAGGGACAATCGACCTTCCAACCCTTGGTAATTACAACACAAAAAGTAGAATTATACATAATGTATATAGTAGGAAGAAAAAGAAGAAAAATAAAAGAAAAAGTAGAAAAAGAAGGAAACGAAGAGAAAGAAGAGAAAAAGTAGAAAAATGAGAAAAATCCAAAAAGAAGTAGATAGATTAGTGGTTGAGAATGATAGTGTGTAGCAGATAATAAACTGGTGTGACAAGACGTGAAGATATTGCGCACATGCCAACTAGGATAAAAGGAAATTCAAGTGCACCAAAGAAATATGACGGTAGAAAATATTGTGCACCAGAAAAACCAAATAGTCGGAAAAAAGAAAAATCGGCCACTGCAAAAAATAAGGCATGAAACAAACATTTATGATAGTGGAGGAAGCGTTCCTGATAAGCTTTGGAGTATTTATGACAACACTATAGAAGAAAAAATCGTTCTCGACAAGCCACATTGTGACTTCAAGCAAACAAATATCTAAGGAGTAAGAAGATAAAAGAGAAAAAGTGATTTAGAAGGTCATCAATGATATTTTAGAGAAAAACCACACAATTTTGAGCATGATGGCACCTCCAAAGTTTGAATCTCCTAATAGGACAATGAGGAACACATGCAATATCACAAGGTCGTCGCAGGAGCCAACAATGGAAGAGAAAAACCCTATGCAAGTAGAGGGAGTGGTGTATGTGGACACCATCCCTCCCTCGGTCATCAAACCAATGAGCCCTACAATAGTCTAGAAGTAGGAGCCAGCCCCTGCGACAAAAAATATTCAAATTAACCCATAAAACATGACAAAGGAGTAAAACCTGACGCATCAATGCAGTGTGGAAACAGTCCAACAAATAGAGGAAGAAGATGAGGAAATAACTCAGTCTGATGAGCCAAGTCTTCAATCTAGCGTAGCACCAACATAGAAGGAGCCAGTACATAAATAAGATATCATAGGGTAGCATGAGTCTGAAACAAAAGAGGAAGAGGAAAATAAAATGTTCTATGAGGCAAGACCCTCAAGGGAGGAAGAAAAGGGAAAAGGAAAACAAGCAGTTGATAGATCATCACGCAAGCAACTATAGGTAACCCTTGTGTCACCGTATATACCAACAGAAGTACATTTTTTACTAAATTTGCTAGGATGCGTAGATAAATTGCACTATGAAGACCATTATGTAAAATAAAGAGACAAGTTTCCATAATTTGAGAAAAAAGTATACATGGAGAGAGGAGTCAATGTGACAGGAATACCAATACCGGAACCCAAACAATGAATAATAGGTTTATATAACACATGCATAATGAACCTGCTAGATATCTCTCATTTTGGAAGGGGTAAGGACATAAATAATTGTGTCAAACAATTACTGGTAGTAATGCATGAAGAAATTATATGGTTGGATACATAAGTTTCGATTGACGTTGACTTAATTGAAAAAATAATAAGCCTTCCCATAGATGGTGAGAAACTTGCGCAATATCTAGATGACAAGACCAAGGAGAAAGCCTTGGCAGAGGAAATGAAGAAAACCTATGGAACAAAGAGAGGATCTAGGGGGATCATCATACAAAAAATTAGAGAATCCATGAATATATTAGCAACAAAACTTATGTCATGTAAATTGATAAGTAAGTGTCGCAAAGAAGAAGTGTCAGTTGGGGTAATAACAACAATCACACATTGTGCGAAGGGAACTCTACTGAGTTGCAGTCCATAGTTGTTAAACCTATTTCTGGATGATTTCAAAGATGCTCAATATTTAAGAATGAAGTTTCATTACACGTGGATAATCATCCTTATTACATTAGTAGGATAGAAACACCCCAAATACATCTAGAGAACCAAAAATTGTTTCACAACACAGTATGAGAAATGCAGGAAAACTCCATCATATTTACGACATATTTCGAAGAAATATAGGAAAAGGTGTCTCAAACTTGGAGGATCCCACTTGAGGCGATGGAGGAATACAAGAATATATACAACGTCAAATAATTAAGGAATAATATTTGGATCCATGCAAAAATGGATCCAAAGAAAGAGTGGCTACAGATGAGATACTACATCACAATGGAGGAAGTACAATGGGAAATGAAATACTGGAAGGAGGAATGGAAGGTTCCAGTGGAGCCGAAAAAAGATAAGAAACCATCATAAGTGGGCTCATCACAGAATAAGGGTACCCCAACAAGAAATACATGAAAATAAATAGCTCAAACAAAGCAGACAGGGAGGAGCGCAACAACAATAACACTTAGACAGAAAAAGGCCATCCCCAAGCATGTCACAAAGCAGAAGAACCATGTAGATGCCACTAATGGAGACACACATAGGGAAGATAATATCCCTGCATAATAGGGACAAGAAAGAGGGGAGATACCATGGATAGATACCCCAATCATAACATAACAAACAAATTCAAGGGAACCCAAGAGAACTATTTTACAGTCAGGAGGGGCATGCAAGAAAATGAAAGTGAATAAGGAGGTCCCCTAGTATACCATAACATAAGAAGATGTGGATTTAGCCATGGAGATAATACAAGACTGCATCACAGAGGCATATGAAGATGCAAAAAAACAAAGAGAGAAGATAATGAAGGAGATGAAAAAGTTAGAGCAGGTATTGGAGAAGATACAATTCACCAAGGCACAACAAAAATAACAGACAGTGCAAGAACAAGACATGCCAACGCAGAGTGAGGAGGATATAGTACAAATAATGGAAATGGAAAGTGAAATATTTATTATTACTAAATACATGTTGCGAATGGATGAAGACATGGTGTAGAAACAGGTTAAGGATGTGGAATAGATGGAATTGGTATTGGCTAAGATACCAACAAAAGTGTTATATAGGTTACAGAGCAGTGTTGCGCAAGAGGTACAATAAAGAGCCAGGATAGATGCAACACACTTGGAGACAACCAAGGTAGATAAGGAGGTGTTTGAGATGGTACTCAAAGAAGTTTGTATTGAATATGAGGAGGAAAAATGACACACAGATAAATTGAAGAAAATACTTGAAGAAGTCTTCCAAACAATCCCAAATAGTGTACCAATAGGAGAAATCGGTGTAGAAGAGAAGATAACAAGGATAGAAAAAATGATGGAGGATACAAACATGAGATAGTAGAGTTGGTTGGGAAGTTGACACCAACCAGATCTCTCGAGGTCAAATCAGAAAGGGACCAATGGGAAATAGAACAGACAGACAAAATTGCATCGGAAGTAAAAGAAATAACAAAGCTCTATGAAAGGACTATGTAGATCTGAACGAGCCTGGAAGAGGACGAAGGCATCTAGACGTTGGATCAAAGGGAAGAAAAGTTAAATGTTCTAGTTCAATATATAAAGCAAATACATAAGGCAATTCCCATATCAGAAAGACTGAGCTCCACGCAGGAAATCAAAATCTGCAAGTAGAATTGAAGACAACCCAAGAATAAAGACAGACAAGATAGGATCAATTGGAACCCCTATAGGAGAAACCCAAGAAGATGATAGCAGATATGGAAATAGATAAAAGTATACTGGAACAAGTGCACTCAGAAAGTAGAGAAGTGTTGAAAGAGAACATAACAGTTCAAGTGGTGGAGATCCCCATAGAGAAGAGTGCGCAGGCGAAGACACAAGTGAAATAACTAGAAAAGAAGTTACAGGAATTGGAGAGATCTGTACATGAGGCACACACTACCTAAGTGGCTTGGGATGAGCCACAGGTTATTGTTGGGGCCCTGTTGGAGCAGGAAATTTTTGGGTTCAACACAGTAAACAAGGCTAAGAGTTATGGAATGGACCAAATGAAGCAGGCGTGCACCAGGAAAGAAGGGAATGCAACGCGACATAAGGGAAAAGGAAGCAGCGCACCAGGAAAGAAGGAAGATCATTGCATAGTCAAAGCATGGAACAGTTGGATCGAAAACCAACCATGCAAAAGGAAGTTAGAAAGTGGACAAGTGGATTCCACTTAGAATTAGGGTTTTGAGTCATGATGTAAGGGTTTTTTCCCATTTTGTAGTATAAATAGAGGAAGTATGAGGCAAATAGAATATATCTATATGATATCTTGAGTATCATTGTGTGAAGAACCTAATTTTGGAGAACTTTTGAGTCTCGAGTTGAAGTATCTTTTTTGTTAAGAGTTGCAGAGCTCAGATGGAGTGAGTTTTGATATGTAATTGAGGGTCAGGTCACAATTTGTGGAGCTTAGTGCAGCGCTGGTCAACCTCGCCATTCATAACCCTATGATGTAATGCCTACATTGTTATTTTTATGAAGAATAAGAAATAAAGAAGAAGATATTTGTGGATGTATCCCAGGGGGTGAACCATGGTAAAAATGGTGTACTTATGTATGTTGTGTTCATTTTATATTCTTTATGATGAATTAATGGATAAATGAATGCATATGCTAGAGTTTATTTACAACATTCACTAGAATAATCATGAAGAATGAATGTTATTAAATGGATAAAATAGTAGATCCGATGGATTTTATAGTAGAATGCATGTTAAAGTAGAATAAGTAAAAGGAACATCCTGAATCCCTTCAATGGCATATATTTGCGTCCTGCATTCACCCATAACCCATCTCGGGTGATACTGTGTTGTGCACTCTGTGCGCAGTCTAGACTTCTGGTTTACCAAAAGGGGTGATGGTGAATAGGGTTTTATTGGAGAACTAACGTACAACCCGTGTCAACCCATACATCCAACAATAGGTAAAGGGAAAAGGTTTTGACCATCGTGTGAAATAATCAGTTGTAGTCATGATGTATTTGCGTTGTTTATATGGGTTTGGATTGATTTCCCTTATTAAATCTATTCCCCATTGTTGAAAAGGTCTTGAGATTGTTACTAGTTGTAATGGAATAGATGTTTTCTTCTCATTCTCATCGCTTAACTGACAGACTTTGCAATTTCTAACATGTGCATGTGCATCTATAAACAAGGTTAGTGAGTATTATCCTTTGTTGAGAATTTTATTGATAGTGGTATCACCTAAAAAAAGTCCACCTACTCAACCTTCATGGATATCTCTTAGCACTTTCTATGCATCTTATTTCTCAACGAATCTAAGTAACACTCCATCATAGTTCATCTAGAATAAGACAGAGTTAATGACGAGATATTGTGTAGATTTTAATCTAAGAGATCTTCATTCCTTAGGCTTCAAATATTTAGGGAAAGTATTGTGATGAAAGAAGTAAGATAAATATGAGTACCAAGGGTTCTAGCTCACTGGGATGTATAACACTACACTGCACCATAATGATAGTTCATTTTTTTTGACGAGAACGGTTATGTTGCATTAATTGGCATTCTGGCGAGCCAGAATCAGAAAGTTACAAATCTGAAGAAGGTTGGTGACCTCTAACAGTGATGCCAACCTTCGAGTGAATGTCTTGGGGAGAAAATCCCATCTGCTTCTTGAGCTAATTCGAGAATATGACAAAAAGTGCATACATGAGTAGATTCTCACAAACTGTGAGCACAGTAGAAGACAAAAGCAGAGCATTAAACCAAGGGGGATGAAAACTTCCCCTTAATGTAGGGATCCAACTTTTTCTGAGAAACTAAAGAAATGTTAGAGGCTTCCTCCTTTTCTCCACGCTCTTTGTTGGTCCTTCGCCCTCGGGTAAGGGGTGGAGACGGAACTGAATTGTCTTCGGGTTCAGGAGTTTCCACAGAGCCACTAGAGGGGACTGAAACAACCAGATCTGCAGGGGCAGAGGGTTCCGGGTCTGAAGCCCAAATTTCTCTCGCTGCTACTGATTCTGGGGGAGTGGAATCCGGAAGGCTTCCGTCTGCCGGGGGGCCTTCCTTAGTTGTTGTTGCTTCTGGTTCTTGGGCTTCATCTTCCTTCAGCGCATCAAAGCTATTTTTAATTTCTAGAGTTGCCTCTGCTGAATGAGGGGCCTTCGGAGCCTGGGGTAGTGGATCCTTTCGCCTTGGCTGCCTTCGTCAGTTAGTTACTGGTTGAAAATAATCTTCTTTGACTGGTCCCGGCTCCTCAAAGAATTTGGGGCAGCGTTTTGCGAAATGACCGTAGGCATGGCACCGAAGGCAGTTAAAAGGGATCTGCTCGTAATCCAGCTCTTGGATATGGCACCATTCCCCCAGGGAGAGCTTAATGGCTTTCGGAAGTCCTTTCTCGAGGTTAACCTGAACACATATAAGAGCATAGGTGAATTGATCCCCTTTCGGCTCCACACTGTCCAGGAAGCGCCCAAGCTTATTCCCAATATCCTCCAGAGAGTTTCTCCCCCAGAGATGCAGGGGGAGATGAGGCAGCCTAACCCAAACATGGGCTGTGGTGATATCGGCTCCTGGATTGAAGTCAAGAGTCCAGGGGGCTAAGAACATCCCTCTCGACCCCATGAAATAGGGTCCATATCTGAAAACTAGGTCACGGTCCTCTGCCCTCGAAAAACTGAAGACAAAAAACCCCTACCAACTGCGCACAAAGAAACATTTCCCTGTATCATCGACTTCCATCGATATTCGATCCATGCCTCCACTATTTTGGGGCTGGGCCATAACCCTGTAAACTTTCCGATGAGTGCCTTTTCTGCTAGAAGGAGGGCAAGACTGCAGGGCCCCTCTGGGGATAGCTCCAGAGAAGGGATCTCCTCCATCTTCTTAACAAACTTAGACAAAAGAGAAGGCTTGGATTTAGGTCCTGCCGAGCGAACTAACGCTTTGAATGCTTCCAAAGGATCTTTTTCCATCTCGGCAAACGTATCTGAGGCCATCGTAGCAAGGTGGAGACCTCCAACAAAAAAAGGGACGGAGCAAGTCGCAGAGGCAGACCACGGCTCCAAAATGCATGCAAAAATCTTGGGAAAACTTGGGGACGCAGGCGAATTGCTGGGGGATGCTTTGACGCCGATCTACGGCCCTGGGAAGCTGAACGGCCACTGCAGTTCGCACCCCTGCAATCGAAACCTAGAGCGAGGCGGCTAGGTTTTGGGCCCTAGCCGTGATGACCATTCGTCTCGCCTCATCGCAAGCTGAGTCCTCGACTATTTCACAATTTTAATGGTTACATGTTACTGTTCCTCCCAAGAGGAATTTAGATTTACCGTTGGTTTCTTCACCATAATGATAGTTCATTATTCCATACTGAATCTTTTATTTTTGCTAGGTCTTTGGATTCTGTGACCAATTTGCACAAGCCTTTTCCTATAACCATATTATTCAGTTTGATGTTAAGGTCAAATTCTTGGATGAAAATCATCTAATTCCCTCTCCTCTCTCCCATTTCTTGTGGTGTGAAAATTTATCTTACTGCAAGATGGGACACTATAACCTTGGTATGGTTCTTTAAGATGGACACTCTGAAGTGTTTAACCTCTTTTTACATGGCTATTGATGGGTATAAATTTACATGACAAAATAAACGGGTACTCCCCGATACACAATCCCAACTAGACTATGCACCATTTGGATTAGGAGTCCCATCCGAAATTTTTGTCTGACTTCCATTGATACTATTTTGGGGATTTTGGCTAGTTACAGACCGGTTTTATGATGAGGATGGATGATGATTGGATATGCAATGAAAAAATGTAGATGAAGACTATGTATGAAATGAAAACTAATCTATTACTAATCTAATATAACCTATCCTAGCTAGGAGAAAACTAAAGTAATCGATGAGTTAGAAAATGAAACTGAATCCTACATAAACTCCTATACAGATAGTTGGAATAGAAGAGAAGAATCATAAACAAGTGTGTACACATACATATAACTAGATTAGTCCAAATTATAGTAATGCACACATTAACAACTTAGAAATCTCAAGGCATTAAGATACTTGAAGAAACACTTAAAACTGTAGAATATCACATATTGCATAAGAATTAGTCCATAAACAAACTAGCATTCTTATAGTCCATATGAACAAAATTCATCTTCACTTGAAATAATTCACCGTTTATATTGTGTCATAAATGAGATGGGATATTCATTGTTTTCATCATTCTTTTGTGTCAGTGTTGTTTCTAAGGATTGATCAGAAATATCAAGGCACAAATATAATCGAAGAAACACTTAGAACTATACAATATCATAGATTGCATAAGAATCAATCCATAAACAAACTAGCATTCTTATATTCCATATGAATAGAATTCATCTTCACTTGAAATAATTCACCACTTAGATTGTGTCATACAAAATAATTCCTTCTCCAAAATCTATCCCTGAGGGATTTTCCTTATAAGCAGTTTCAACAATAATACATGAAAACTCCAAAGAAAAACTCTTGAATTTTAGCTCACACTGTGCTCCCAAAATAGTTAAAAAATAGACAATGTTTGAAGAGTTGAAATCCCTTTCCAAATCAGCCTACACTCTACTTTACACAATTTTCTAAGTAACTCCTAGGTGAGTTTTCACCTTCTTTAAGAAGAGGTTAAAAAAAATGGTTCATCTTCCTATTATTAATGAAAAGTGTATAATAAGGACAAAATTGAGGTTGCTTGAGAAAAATACAAAACAAAACACAGGTGTTGTCATCACTAAGCCAAT
>ML825576.1:0-45372 GCA_009831015.1 Picea engelmannii | reverse complement strand
AGATTCCACCATAGAGAAAATCTAAGAACATGCCATGACATCTGTTAGCATAAGATTGGTTTATGCCTCAGCTTTTCATAAGTCCTTCATTATTCATTTTGGCAAATGAATATAATGGGGGAAAATTAAATTTATATTGGGTTATGCCCAATCTCCAAGTTCAAGCATTAATCGACATCTCAAGACAACACTAGCGAAAGACACAAGCATTGACAACACTCTCACAAGGTTCCAAGCATCAAAAGCACCCATGGATTTACACTACCTAATTTCACGCAAACACATAGGCGGGCGCTACCTAAATTATGGCAGAAAACGAATTGTGCAGAGTTATTTTACCAGTTTTGAGTCACTAATTTGAAACTTGGATTATGAACAATTGAGAAGGTATTTTTTAAAACTGGAGGAGGTTTTTGTTCATAATATTCCCAATAACAAAAATCTCTCTCATTTTTTCAAAATGTTATATGGTTTGAGATATATTAGACATATAAGTGGCGCTACCAACTGTTTTACAATGGCGCTACCTAATTTCCTGTAGCGGTCACGGTTTTGATATTCGCATTGTTGGGAGGTTGCCACCTGTCAAGGAGGATTCGAATGGCTTCTCAAGGATCATTTAAATGTCAAGGGACACCTGGACCTAAGATTTAGCTCCATCAAATGACTCATGCATGAGGTGGAAACAATTTATTAATGACTTCCAACAAATTCTTGAAAATTAGCAGTTTGTTGGATTTTTGTCTCTTTGATTGTTGCCACCTATCTCCAAGGCTTAGAATCCAATGGAGGAGATGGGATTCAACCTCCTAAGTTTATTTGGATGCTGTTTTCTATTTAAGGAAGGAGAGATCTCTTGGAGAAGGCGTTGGAGTGATAGGAAAAAGACTGTTACTATTTTGTAAATTCCCAAACTCTGTATATCTGGATGGATGATTCTTGTGTAGTCAAAGATCAGCTTGTGCTCTTCTCTTTGTCCATTCTCTTTGTATTCTTGCTCTAATGGAATATTGATTGATAAAGGATTTATCAACATCTTTGTTAACAGAGTTATGCATTGGATGATTTACTGTGTATTTTGTGAAGCATCTCTTCTTGGAGAAAATTTTTATTTCTTCATTAGAAGGATTCTAATTAATGAAATTTCAGCCATATGAATGTGTCAATCAAGCGTGATGTGAAATTGGTTGTTCAATTGATGATTTCTTGCATTTTCTTCTATCCATCTTTCAAATATGTGCTGGTTGGAGATTATAATAGCCCTTTTTGCTAGAATATAGTCTTTGGAATTTTGTACATTAGATCACGCTTTGAACCTTATCAGTTTGATCCCTTTTTTTAAATATAATCACTCACCCAACTCTAAACATTCTGATGGGTACTTGGCTTACACTTACATCAGTCTAAGTGTAACTCTCAGTGCTAACAACATCAATACAAGCTAGGTGACCCAGAGTGGGAACTTATTATGAAGTGTGAGATCTACACTAAGTACCCAGATTAAAATACTCCACCAAAGCCATGTGATACCTATAGAAAATGGTTAGTGTATTCAAAGGGCCAAGATATATACCAAACGACTAAAGTTGAGAGACTGGGCTTGGGAGCTATTGACCTTTCATTCTAAAGGATCCTTGTGGGAATATGGTGGTGAAGAAACCCAAGGATCCATGAAGGATTCTAGAAATAGAGAGAGACTGAAGAAATAGATGTAATTTGAAGCTTGTTTTGCTGAGTTACTGTTATCTCAAAATGAGAAAAGGTTCTCGAGACAAGGTAGAAATGCAAATTATTTAAAACCACGACCACCGTGCAGGAGAAAGTGAGTAGATATTTCTCTGATGCATGATTTCGATGCACAGAGTGACCTCTATCATGCCAATGCAGGCACAGTTTCATGGAGTCGTCAGTTTATATGTTCCAAAGAAATGAATGATTGTCAATGTGAAGGATGTAATTACCATCGCAATTACCAAATGTATTCTCTGACGGATCTTCAAATTCATCGCGAGTGAAGTTTGGGATGAAATGTAAGTAAAAAGTTGTATCAAACAACGCTCGAGTCAATTCTTGAAGTAATGGGCACACAAATAATACATTAAGGACCTGTATGGCATCGAGTATTTGAAAACTGGAATGTGCCAAGCATTGGTCAAGAGGCTTACAGGATTTTGGAAAAAATAGACGTAACAACCTCGCCCAACGAATGGGTGTACTTATTATCCAAGATTCTCAATTTTGATGTAAACATACAATGGGCCATCAGTATCAAGCAACAACTGCACATCCAAATCACCCAAGTAAAATGTGATCCACACAACTATTTTTATGTATAGCTTTACCACCAGTCAAGAAAGAATACTCACCTCGGTGAATAGCAGGACGAAAAAAGTTCTAAAAGAGCAATAGTGGGTGGACTTCCAGGTCTTCACCAAGTTAAGGAAAAGGTACAATGCTAGCATCAAGGAATACATTGAAGCTTTTTGGTATGAGAAAGAGAAAAAAAAAAAAATCATAGCTAAACAACCTCTAAGTATGGGAAATTGGTATGAGAAAGAGAAAGAAAGAAACAAAAAATAAAAAATCATAGTGAAACAATTTTTAAATATGGGAAAAAAAGAAGGAATTGGCCTAAATGGAAGGAACAAGGAGTCTAAATGAAGGTGGCATTTGGAACAGACATGAAAGGAGTAGGAAGAAGAGAAAAATGACTATTTTAATGTTAAATAAAGTATGGGCAAGAGGATGAAAAGGATAAGCAAATAAAGATCCAAAGCAAAAGAAATATAGTGAAAGCAGGAATCAAAGAAGAAGGTGCAAGGATTAGTGAAAGCAGGAATCAAAGAAGAAGGTGCAAGGATATGATGACAAAGAGAGTAAGGAGAGAAAAAAATCAAAGAAATATAGTGAAAGCAAGAATCAAAGAAGAAGGTAGGATTAGTGAAAGCCGGAATCAAAGAAGAAGATGCAAGAATATGATGACAAAGAGAGTAGGGAGAGAAAAAAAAAAAAATCAAAGAAGAAGGTGCAACGATATGATGAAAAACATAGTAAGGAGAGAAAAAAAAGATGATGAAAAGGAGAGTAGAGAGAAAGAAAAAAGATAATGAATATGAAGATAACAAAAAAAAATCTTAAGGAAAGAAATATAGAAAGTTGATAAGGAGCACCAAGATTAAGAGCAAGCCAACAAGGACTGCAAGTGCAAATTAAAGAATAAGAAAAAAAAATAGAGAGCATAAAGTCAATGAAGAAGATGCCAAAGAACATATGGCCCAGGAGGACTCTAAAAACAATCAAAAAACCAAGGAGAAGTAAAAAATCAAGGGATAGAAAAAGAAGTGGCCAAAAAGAAACAATAGAGCAGGACATTAATGTTGATTATAAGTATGGTAATTAAGCAATTAGCATTTCAATAATGTCGATTATAAAAATGGTAATTAAGCCATTGGCATTTCAACACCCTTGTGATGAGGATAGGTTAAGGGGAAGGTGGAATTTTCTCACATGGCACAATAATTGTTTACTTTAGCTTTATCTTCTATTTTGAACATTATTTATTCTAACTTCATCTTCTATTCTGAACATAAAAATTATCCATTTAAGGATAATTATTTTACATCATTCAGCAAACTTTTCTCACAGGACACAAGAATGTCTGGTCTCATTTTATCTTCTATTCTGAAGATAAAAATTACCCACTTACTGTTTGTTCGGCAACACAACTCTCTATGCTTGACCGCACCAAAATAATAATTCTTAACGTGAAAATTAGAAAGAAAAATACCGCGAGTCTTCCTCGAACCCGTCCGTTACACAAAGTTTATTCCTTTTATCATCCCATGTTTGGGCACATATATCAAACATTGAGATCCTGTACTACACAGTCATAAAATCCAATTCTCTCCGTGCCATTGTAGTTCGAGATTGTCTCAATAAATCCACCACTTCGAAAATTTATGCAAAATGCATTTTTTAATCCAATTCTCTATGTGCCATTCTGGTTCCTATTGTCTGAATAAATCTCCAACTTCGAAAATTAAAGCAAAATGCATTTTTTACCATCATCAGGACATTACATTACATTACAGCGATCACGCTATTTTAAACAAAATGAAAGGAGATTACATCTCGAAAACTATAAACCTAATTGGAACAAGATTCTCTTAGAAACAGTTTTCCAACGTCAATCCAATAATCTGCAAATTCAGCCTTTCCAACTTTCCGTTTCAATTATTTCATACTCCCTTCACATCACATTCTTCCTTAGTAAACCATGCACACTCAAAAACATTCATTAGAGTATCAAAAACATTCAGTAAACCATGCACACTCAAAAACATTCATTAGAGTATCAAAAACATTCATTAGAGTATCAATACAATTTTTGCTATTTTCATTTTTCTGATTTTTCTCCTCCTCATCTTCCTTCTCTGCAAGTGGACCATTCTTCTCACCAAATAACAACTCATCAATAAGATGTTTGTCGTGCATCAATTTTGACCAATTTTCATTAGATGAATTGTCCTCATCAAATCTGACTTCATGTGTCTCTTCTTCAAATAGATCTTCATGTATCTCATGAGTTGTTTTACAGTTGTCTTTGTCTTCATCAACTTTAGCACATTCCAGTTCATCAACAATCTGAGTTTCCTCATTATCACGGATTACTTCATTGACAATTTCAATGCTACCATCTTCCGTTTCTATTTCAGTTATGAGCCTGTCAACACAAAATAATTTCAAATTTGACATTGAAGCACCAGCAGCTTGAATCGAACCCAATGAAATTAACACCAACATACAGATAATTTTATAACCAAATATCCGATCCAAAGAAAGGCTCTATATTACTCACTGCAAAAATTCAAAATTTGCCCAAAAGGACAATAAATAAGAAGATTAAAATGCAATCTTCACCTTCTTAAAAAAATATATATCCTAATCTTCACCTGCCACACAAAATAATTTCAAATTTGACATTGAAGCATTTATCAAAATGTAAAAAATGTAAACAAAACAATCGTATGTTGCACAAACGAAAATGATTTCCCAAGGTCATCCTTATTCCAATGTAAACAATCGTATGTTGCACAAATGTAAAAAATGTAAAACAATGTAAACAAAACAATCGTATGTTGCACAAATTTCAAATAATTTCTACATTATTCCAACACCATTACTAGGCTGAAAAAAATCTCATTACTAATTACAGACCATACCATTATTGACCATAATCCCATTCAAAATTACAAACTAAATGCATCATTTTATCACTTCATAAACACACAACAACTATAAAGAGGCTACTCCACTGAAAAATCCAATGTATTTACCTTGGATATCCTCCAACATACAGAATCTATGTTTAGACTGCTCAGTCAGAAGGGACATTAATCCTTCAAACCTTCCAAATGCTTACGACAGAGAAATTTGAGAATGTTACATACTACATGCTTAATATACACCAGCAGCTTGAATCGAACCCAATGAAATTAACACCAACATAAAGATAATTTTATACCCAAATATCCGATCCAAAGAAAAGCTCTAAATTACCCACTGCAAAAATTAAAAATTTGCCCAAAAGGACAATAAATAAGAAGATTAAAATGCAATCTTCACCTTCTTAAAAAAAAATATATCCTAATCTTCACCTGCCACACAAAATAATTTCAAATCTGACATTGAAGCATTTATCAAAATATAAAAAATGTAAACAAAACAATCGTATGTTGCACAAACGAAAATGATTTCCCAAGGTCATCCTTACAGCGGGGTAGATGAGTTTGCTTCCATTTGATTCGCTATTGCTTTATAATGCCTTTAAAGTTTCTCTGTGCAGGCAAAGTTTCTCTGAGTTTGCTTCCTTTGATTCGCTATTGCTTCATAATGCCTTTAAAGTTGCTTCATAATGCCTTTATAGGCAGGAAAAGCGGCGGTGCCAAAGCAGCATCCCAGAGGTCACTGTCAAACCTTGGTTTTCGTGGAACGATATAGTTGCGGCAATGGGTCACCGAGGCGAGAGGAAATTGTGGTTGTCACTGTCAAACCTTGGTTTTCGTGGAACGATATAGTTGCGGCAATGGGTCACCGAGGCGAG
Organism: Picea engelmannii; assembly: GCA_009831015.1. NCBI lineage: Eukaryota > Viridiplantae > Streptophyta > Pinopsida > Pinales > Pinaceae > Picea > Picea engelmannii. The sequence goes on along the minus strand of ML825576.1, from coordinate 39,269 downwards.
AGGAAATTGTGGTCGTCACTGTCAAACCTTGGTTTTCGTGGAACGATATGGTTGCCGTACTGGAGGCATATCTATTCATTGCGGTCAATATCATTCGATGTTACACGCACAATTAGAGTTGAGCTATGGGGCCCACGCATTTATTTTGGGGACGGTCATTTGATTTTAACGTAGTTTAAAAGTTCTACTTACACGCACAATTAGAGTTGAGCTATGGGGCCCACGCATTCATTTTGGGGACGGTCATTTGATTTTAACGTAGTTTAAAAGTTCTATTTTTTGTTTTTTCGTGACTTTTTTCGTTTGATTTTGTTATTTTTAAATTTTTTTTTGTTCTTTTCCCTTGACTTTTTTGGTTTGATGGAAAAATCAAACTTACTTTTCTGGCTGTGTAGTTTTAAATTTTTGATCAATCCAGAATTTTGACCGATTTTCTGAGCATCTAGGTTGGTTTAAAATGGGGAAAAACTCTTGGGGTAAGGTTTGAAGTGCATGGAACTATAATCCATGGGAAAAACTCCTTGGGTAAGGTTCTGAAATGCATGGAACTTTGATCCATGCGAAACTAAGGTACCCCTAAATTCGGCCAGCCCATTTTTTGCATGAAAAATGGGTCTATTTGCTCCAGAGTTAGCTTACTCCAAAACATTTAACATAAAACTAAGTAAAAAAGAAAAATGTTCAATGTGAAGGAAAAATTATTAAATAAAGGAAATGTTCAATGTGGATGTTAGTATATGAGGAAGCAATGTAAAGTGTTTGAAGTAAAAATATTTAGGATGAAACTTTGAAATAATAAGCAAAAACTTGAAATGTGAAGTAAAACTTAGTAAATGTTCAATATGGAGTAAACTTAGTAAATAGGTGAAGTGTTGAATGAACAGGTTAGCACATGCAAGAAGCAATGTAAATAAGTGAAGTGTTCAATGGAGAGGTTAGCATATGCAAGAAGAAGCAATGTAAAGTGCGTGGAGACTAGGATGTGCTAGAAGCAATGTGAATAAGTGAAGTGTTCAATGGGGAGGTTATGATGCACTCAAAGCAATGTAAAGTGTTTGGAGTAATGCCAATGTTCATTAACTTTATCTAGGACTAAGTATAAATCCTGAAACCAAATTAAATATATTGTTTACTAAATCAAAATTTGTTTTATATACTTAAAATTTGTAAGTTTTGAAATTTATTATACAAGATAATACCCTTGTTTTTGTTTTTATATATAAAAAAAATATTTAATTTTACAATTAAACCTTATACATTTTGGGTTGTATATGTCATAGAAGTGGACACCGAGTAGCGATCACAAAAGTCAGAAATATAAGTTATAGAGTTTAATCTGAAAAATAGTCGATGTGTCTTGTCATGGTCTATGATTGAGTTGATGTTTTGTGTTTGTAGTTGATTTCTATCTTAGTGGTTGACTATGCATTTGAAAAATAATATTAAGATCACAACATCTTTATTACAAGATGCGTGATAAGCAGAAAACAATGTAAAATATGTGAAGGTTACGATGTGATGAAAGCAACGTAAAGTGTGTACAGGTTAGGGTGTGTGTGAAACAATGTAAAGCGTGTGCAGGTTAAGATGTGCATGACACAGTGTAAAGTGTGTACGGGTTAGGATTTGCGGGAAGAAAATGGGGTAGAGCTCCCTGCACAACATATGTTCCTTGTGCACAACATTGAAATTCACAATAGCATATAAAAAACGAGTTACTGGTATCATTGCTTCGTTCAGCAAAGCTCAAAAAATACAATGTGCAAAGCACTAAAGAGATGAAAGAGAGTGCAAAAAAAGAAGATTTCTCAAACTTCCAGCTTAATAGAATTTTTATTTTTTTTTAAAGAGAATAATGGAAAATAAGGCAGTGTACAGGTATGTGTTAGTACACTGGACAATGTTCAATCAATATCGTTGATCTCTAAGGGTGTTTAAGTCTTGAAAACAATGGGAGTAGGATAAATACTCCTACATTTTCTTAAACAATTAAATGGACCAAGATAAATTTACATCATACACATATTTAAAAAAAAAAAACTGAGAATGGAGTAGATTTGTTAAGTAAACATTCACTGTGGGTTTAAGAACAACACACAAACAAATATTTACACACATAAATCTCACATAAGGAGAACAATATACTCACAAAGATCACATTTTCATTAATGTACAATGATGATACATCAGTCTCACACTTCAATACATACGTGAGACCTCATAATATAACATTAAGTTTCTCATAACAAGATGCCCAATATAGCATAACAATCTCCACAATATCTCCATGAATATCTACATAAATATCTATGTGATCTCCATCCCTAACTTCACTCATTGTTCTCATCTTTCATCATACATAGACTTCTGGAATAAGTCTACTTTCATGAATAATAATTCCATAAAATTATAAGTATGAATTATTCCTTCATACTCCCCCCTAATGAATACTTATGATTCAATTTGGATGTCTTGAGTTGTCTTAATATTTTAGTCTTGTTGGCACAAGGGAAGATCCAGGGTTCAACGCTTAACATCGCACCAACACAACCCTGACTACAGGCCCTTTCGAAAACACCTGCAAAGCAGGTGAAGTCTCACCCGAGGTAGAAGCAGGGGGGGTTACATGATGCAAGTGTTTGTAACCAAGATGGAACACGATTATGTGATAAGAGCACTTCGCAGAATATTTTGTTAACGCTTAGGAAGTGAACATGCATNAACACCACAAAGCAAACTCAAAGACATATAAGCGCAGTTAATAACAAGTGATTATTTACCCTTGGCATAGGGGTAGATCCAGGGTTCAACGCTTAACATCGCACCAAAAAAACCCCGACTACGGGCCCTTTCGGAAACATCTGTGAAGCAGGTGAAGTCTCACCTGAGGTAGAAGCAGGGGGGGTTACATGACGCAGGTGTTTGTAACCAGGCTGGGACACGATTCTGTGATAAGAGCACTTCGCAGAATATTTTGTTAACGCTTAGGAAGTGAACATGCATCAGTTTATTAACCTCATTAACACCACAAAGAAAACTCAAAGACATATAAACGCAGTTAATAACAAGTGATTATTTACCCTGAGCACTTAGCACCACGGGAGTTAAATCTAGCATTCATTTACCCTTAATCATAAGTAAAATACTTAAGCAACAAATATATACTTATTACACATCATAATCAAAGCACTAAGCAAATGCATAACAAGAAAGACACTGCACAAAATAAACCATGAGACCCAGATATACGTGGTTCACCCCAGGGTGGGGCTATGTCTACAAACCACTTCGCCTCTTTATTATTTGCCAAAATCTTACATCCAGTCACTCCTGTGCACTAAGCCACAGAGTCGAACTTTGCACAAGACAGGAGATCTATGCACTAAGCACTAGATCCTCCTTCTTTACCTTCCAAAACTAGGTCAAATGCACAGCGCCACAATCTCTATCACAACACTTAGCACCTTCTACAAAATCACAGTCGAGCACAAAGCAATTTTGTTTCACACAAAGCAATTTTGTTTCGCACAAAGCAATTTTGTTTCACACAAAACTACATGAATTGCTTCTACAATACATTCATCTTTATTTATACTTTACAAACCCTTATAATAAGGCCTAAACATGAGGAAAACCCATGGGATGAAATCCCATAAACCTGTTTCAAAACTCTAGAGGACCCCTTACTGGGTCCACATAACCCTCTAAATAGGTGAGATTTGCGATCTCATCTCTGCCTGGGCGCTCCTGCTTCGACCAACGTGTCAAAGTCCAAAAGTGGGCCAAAACTGACCAAAGTTTCCCCAAAACTTGGTCGAGGGCCAATAGGCCCCCAACACTCACCTGTGACTTGTCCCGAGTCACTCAGGTATGGATAATGTTGCTTCAAAAGCCTCGATCTTAACTCAAGTTGCCTCGACTTGTTGCCTCGCCTAAGCCTCCTGCTCAGCGAGCTCCTGGACTGTCTGCTTTGTAACAGGCCCTTTCATGCATTGTTCTACTGCTTCAACTACTTGATCTAACTGTGAACCATGGCTATCGATTTCCTCAAACACCTTGCAAGCTTCGTCATGCATAGGTTGTAACTTATGTGTTACTTCCATCACCTTACCCTGGAGGGTAGTGATCTGTTGTTGTACTGTGCGTTGCTCCTGAGATCTCTTCATCCTTTCTACTGCTATGAGCAGCTTCATCTGCACCTACAATGAAAATGCTTGTTGTTGCGCCTCCTATAACTGAGCCTCTAGCTTCTTTAACTCTGGATCCTCGGCAAGGCTTTCATATGTCTGGGCGCTTCTGTCACTCAAGTGTTTACATGCCAAGATGAGGGATTTTATAGTTGCTACTGTGTTTTTGGCGGACTCCTCCCTTTGGTCACGCACCTCCTGCGGGGTGCTCGACACTATTTCAGCCTCTAGTTCAGCGATCCTAGCCTGAAACTGTTGGAGGGTCTCTGTGAGCTTCGCTACTTGAGATTCGACAGGCTCTTGCTCCTCCTGTGCCAAGCCTGGCACAGAGTGACATGCTTTACTTACTGCTTCTTTGACCACAGCCTGTTTTGGGAGCAACTGCTCTTTTTCCTTTTGTAGCTGGGCTTCACTAGCTCTCTTTTCCTTTTGAAGCTCTGCTTTCTCACTTTTATAGGCAGCTACATTGTCCTGCATTGCTCGTAACTATACTAGGACTTCGTCTTTCTCCTTTTGCAAGGCTTCTGTATCCTTCTCCTTCTCTTCCTGAGCTTTTTGGAACTGATCTTCTGTTTCATCAGCAAGCCTTCTTAGCTAGGCTACTCTTTCAGCGATCATTTCTCTCTGTTCCTTTCTGTATGCCTTCAAACCTGCCTCCAATACTTAGACCTATTCTAGAGGTATTCCTTTAAGGTTAACCTCAACATCCAAGTTGGGGCTAGCCTGTACTGCTTCGAGGGTGGGAAACTTGATGCTATACTGGGGGAGGGTGATCCAAATCCCTGGTTCACCCTACGGAGTTGGTTCGTCCTCCAACTCTGTGGTATGTGATGAGAAAGGCGCAGACGGCGTAGTAGGCACTGCGCGGACTAATCGAATAGCCTGCTACACTTCCTTCAACTCCCTCTCAATCCTTTCATACAAATCCACCTGTTTCTCTTCGTATTTCTGCAATATGTCTTCAGAGGCGTACTCCATAGCTCCGCGGACTAGACTAATGTCGTCATCAGTGAGAGTGGCTTCCAACTCTGGCTTATTGGCGTGTGTTTTCTTCCTTGTTGAAGGTTTCTTCGGAGTAACTTTCCTCTTTTGTGGTGTCACTGTCTCAATAGGGGAATCTTCAAGTGGTGTAGCTTCTCCTTCTCCTTCATCTCCTCTTCCTTGTCCTTCTGTTTTGTCTTCTCCTCCTCCCTATCCTTCTGCTTCGTCTTCTCCTCCTCCTGGCGAGTCAGACCCATTATCTCCAAAAATTTTCTCTTCGTACTCTTCGTTACTCTCTATGTCCTGGACTTCAACCTACTTTTTATGCTTCTTCGTCCCACTGGACTGTCCGACACGATCAGCTCATGTAACCATCTGTTGGCAACCCAACATATTTTTAACTTTTTATATCAATTAAATGATCTATGTAGCTGCCTAACTGGGGTCATACATTTTTCTGAGAAATTTTCGAAATAACAATTGTAAGTTTTTGGTTTTCCTATTGTTTTTTCATGCTTCGTTCATGACTGAAAGCATGAAAACGAAGCATTAAAACTTACGATTGTGTTACCATTCTATTTGAAAAATTTGTGAAAGGCAAAATGTCTCTACAATTTATTAATGAAGCCTTGTTCCCTACTATGAAGACTATTCTCTTTGTTTCGATTCCTTGAATGTCAAGCATGCTTAGGGATTGTTAATTATATCAACAAAAGACCTTTTGATTTGACCATTGATTTGGTTTTTGTGTGTTTCTTGATCATGTGTTTCCTCATCACTAGGCTTTGATTTACAAGTTTCACTCTCCCAAACTTTATGATTGAACCCATTATGCTGTGCACTCATTTTTATTTCAATGCTCTGGTCATGGTTTGTACTTTATGAGAGGTGGCAATACGATTATAGTCAGCCCATCATTTTGAAGCTTGGTCTTGAGCTTTGCAACACCCCTCGCATTCATTTCAAACAATGCATGTCTTTTCGTTATGTATTTTCTCCTCATACGCCATAGACTGTTGATGGTTTTCGGGCTCGGGGTATAGATCTGGTCTACTCTTACAAACACTCCATATGCACTGCATTTGGGTGATTGCCCGTTGATTCACCATGACTCCTGTTGTTAGAGTCAAACCTAACGGCACTCAGACCTTGCTCCTATGTGACGATTCCAGAAAGGATCTCAAGGGTAAAGGTTGGCTCGTTTTCCTTGAAAGTTCCAGGGTTTCAACCTACAGACTGCTCAAGAATTTGCTCTCTCATTCGATGGATGTAGAGCTAAGGTGGGGTACATTCAACTTGAATTCATAGAAGACTTTCTGAGCCAGGCAATAGGACTCCCTGCGTGCAGTCAAAGGTGGTTCAAGAATGCTAAGGTAGAAGAGGTTCCATGGACTCTCTTCTTTACATCGTGGAAGATCAAAGGATGTGACAAAGGTATGCTAGTCTCCTTACTGAAATCCTGATGGCACAGTCTGCTTGCAGTGTTGAAACAGTTTGTCACTTGTGAAGACCATTTTGGTAGATTGTGTTTCTTTATCATCTACATCTGCTCATGATTTTCATAGGGTTTCCTTTAAACATGCCTTATTATCTGTGGAGGAGCCTTTACAAAATGGCTAAAATGTTTAAAAAGCAATGTTTGGATTCGAGTTTTTTCCACCACGGTTTAATAAGAATTATGCTTGTACATCAATTAAAATTACAAAATGATGATTGGGATTCGTTTTTAACCAGAAATGGTTTCACTAACCCCAATGTTGGAGATGTCGACAAGCCTGTGATTGAAGAAACCTTAGTCTACCCTACAACGCCCCTCTCACCTACCCAGGCCTGTGTTACAGCCACCTACAACAAGCCTTTACCTGACCCAAAGGTTACTGAGTAGTCCCATGAGCAAGTTACACAGCCTAATGACTCTGTCAAAAATTCAAACAAACCTACAGACAAGAGGTCTAAAGGCGATGTTGATTTGAGTTTTAAAAATAAGAGAGTTGGAAGGTTAATTTCGAGGAAGCTCCGAAACAAGTCGAACCCTCATGTGAGCTCGATCAAGATGATTGAGATCCATGAGAGTTCATATTCCAAAATTGATAGATTTCTCGCTGAAGAAGACCCTCTTTCGTTCCAACCACACCTCGATCAGCCTTACAACTTCGTGGACAATCTACCCCATTGTCTAAAACATAGTGAAGGGTTCCTTGGTATTAAGTTGGGTAATAAATCTACAGTCCATGTTGGAGATGCTTCGGCTCATAATCACGGTTATTCCCAAGGGACCGTCGTACAGTCAAAGTGTGAAGTCTGTCTATTCTGGATTGATAAATACTACACCGATATACCTATCCTACAGTCACAGATTAAATCTCTCACTGATTAGGTCGGTGCCTTAACACATGAAAATTATAGACTCGAGTCTGTCATTCAAAGAAAAGGAAAACGTATGAAGACTACAGGGAATGTGATATTAAAAAACGTTGAGACTGCAACAACAATAATAAATTCTGAGATCATCTGATATGATTTTATTTTACAGTTTGAGGTATGATTTCTTTTATCTTAAAATAGTGTTATTTATTAAATAAATTAGATTGTTTTATTCATTCAATAAATTGGATTTCATTACTAAAATAACTAGCTACAGAATCAGGAGATTCTGTAGCCAGTTGTTATAATTCAAAATTTACAAATTAATGGTTAAATATATATCTAAGTCTCTCTATTGTTTCTTTTCTTTTTAGGATATCTAGGAGTTCATGGTTACCAAGTGATCTAAAACATTTTTTAGGCCTGTTAGCCATATCTATGATACATTTTTGTATAAACTCAAACCAACTTTTTTTAGCTTTAGAAGATTTAGTATGATCTAGGTGGTTATATCCCCCTTTTATTTTTGTAATCAATATCTGATCTCATGGGATGAGACAGTTACCTTTCTGAAGGCTTAAAAAACTCATTATTTTTTGTAATCACATCATCTTGGCCTCGGGCGAATTGTGGACATCTTATACACAAATTTGGACATAATACATGTTTACATTTCTGCTTTAGCTATCTGTAAATATTGTTGTTGTCTATTGTTTGTTTATCTTGATAATTCGATAATTATTGATAGCTTTCGTCTTCATAGATTATCATGTCGTCAAGATAATTTCTTTCATACATTCCACAATTTCATGCTTAAGTTATATGAAAATAGTGATTGATTGTTCAATTCAAATATTAAGGTTTATTTTAATCTTGTTGAATGATTAAAAGCAGTTTATTACTGTCGGATTTATCTTATGTATAATTGCTTGCAGTCACAAATATTGTAGTTATTATTTGCATCCTGTCATTCTATTATTAAAATCCAGTAGTCAATATACTGTCTGGCATTTATTCCAAACAACGTGAAAGTACACTGCAGATTTATCTTGTGGACAGACTGAATGGACGATTCATGATCATACAGACGTCGAATGCATGCTCTTCAATTCATTAATAGGTTAGTTTGTTCATTTTATTTGCTTGTTCGTTTTATAAACTCTTATATGTGGTCTGGTTTTAGCTGTCTACATATTATGTTTCCATAGTATTTTGATATTTAATTTTATAGATGCATAGAGATAAAAAACAAACCAAAAAGAAATAGTTCATTTTGCTTTCTTTACATCAAAAGAGCCATTTTTACATTGATTTTTGTGAGTTCAAATTAAAACTCATAAATTGTATAACATGTATGTTAATTAGACAAACAGCTCTGTGTGTAAATATTATTTAAAATAAGTTATATATATATATATATATATATCAGTGATTAGTAATTAGTGAGTTATCTTGTTTCTTTTATTTATTTATTTGTTTCTTTTAGGACTTTAGATTGGTCAACGGAACCACTAAACCCGTCAGAGTGAGTCAATCCAAACAGATTGAGTTAATTAGACAACCCCGGACCGGACACGCTCTTCCAGTTGACGAGCAATCATTTTCGCCTGTCAACAAATGGCGTTAGAAGGGGCCTGAACATTATTGATGGCACGTGGAGGTCGCAAGACTCCTCCCCCACCTACCCGCTCACCTATAGTAACAAGAAGTCGTTCTAACGACAATATTACCTCTCAAACAACAACCACATCAAATGAAAATCCACAGATTACAGTTGAACCAGTAACACCAAACTCCCCAGGGTCCGACGTACAAGAAATTGTTCGTCAATCATTTCTAAGTACACAGTGCTTTGGCCCATATCAGACAACCAGGTCGGCCATTGAATCAACCACTAGACTTCTCTGATATTAGGGAGAAACTTGAAGGCACTGGTCTTACCCTAAACCCTACGGATCCAGATCATACCCTCACTCCAGCAGCAGGAGGATCTGGTATCCCACCATCACCACCTTTCCTTCTTCTTCAGGAGAAGAGTTATCCGATGAAGGCAGTTCTTCATCTCAACCTTCGACACCACCCATGCCTATGGCAAATTCGAATAATCCCACCAGACATTGGCTCGATCAAGATGTAGTGGCCATACCTAGACCCCAACATCCTTTGCCTAAACATCCAGAGAAATGGCTCCATAAATTCGACCCAGATTCCAAGCAGATCGCTGAGGATTATATTAAAAAATTCATACTAACCATTAGACTCCGAAGCGTAGAACACAAAGACGTAGTATGTAGAATTTTTCTGTACACATTTGAAGGCAATGCCTCTACCTGATATTTTTCCCAACAGCCCCACACCATTGTATCTTGGGATAGATTCGAATCTTGTTTCCTTGAGAAATTCAGAGACGACAAATCTCTGGAAGTCTTAGTCTAAAGATGAACCCCAAAGAAAAAATAAAATACTTTATTCAAAGGTTTCTAACATTAAATAATCGAATCCTCATCGATTCAATGTCTGTTGAAAATCTTATCGTCGCATACTACATGAAAGCCCTACACCAAAACATAGCAATCTGGGTAAAAAGGTCTAAGAAAGCAACATTATTGGAAGCCTTCGAGGAGGCTAGCCAAATGGAGAAATATATTCTCAGCCTAAAGGACAACATCTGTAACAAGACAGAGATTACCTCATCTTCCAAGAAGAAAATAGAAATTCTTCCTAGACCTCCCCAAACCAAAACTCAATCAGACGGTTCAGATCTTGAAAGTTTACACAAGGTCGTTCAGAAGTTGTCAAATCAAGTTATATATTTAAGGAGATCAGCTGAAGAAGCTTCTTCAAGCAAAGGGTCTTACAAACCCCCTTTTAGAAAGTTTTTTCCCACAAACCGTTCTAATTCAAATTCTAAAGGCCTAAATCTTAAAAGCCTACAGTATGTTATCCAGACAATTCTAGAAGCACATGATAACTTGATTCCTCATGAGATTTCTGAAGACGTGGCTGAACAAGAAATAGTGGAAGAAGACGAACCCACTCCCAACATCTTCGGGCATTTTTCAGATAGTATCTTTCAAGCCAATTTCGAAATGGTGCATCCTTACAATACCAGAAGAAAAACAACGAATAAATCCTCTTCTGAAATTGGAATTAATGCACCTCAAAAACAGTCTAAACCAATTGAAACTAAACAAAATTCAGCAACTCCAAGTTTAGAATATGATTTGATCGAGGATCTCAAAAAACTTAGAGCTAATATTTCTATTTATGAATTATTGAAATTTCCTTTTCTTCTGCAAAAAATGCTTCGGAATATTGCAGAAAATAGCAAAAACAACAATCTGAACATCAATAAATTGGCAGAAAACAACCCTAAAACACCTCAAAAGGTCTTCGTTAAAACGACACTAGAATCCTCTGATAAAAGAGACCTTGTTGTAAAAAGCATAACAAATGTAGATAAAATAGTTCCAGGGGCTGTGACTAAAATCTAGCAAACTTCTGTTGTTAATACTCGCAGAAATGTCCCACCCTTTTTGTTGACTTTTGAAATTTTCAATAGGAATGTACATAATTGTATAGTAGATTCTAGTGCATCGTCAAACGTAATGTATTGGTCTGTCTGCCAAAAAATCAATGCTGAAGTTCAAACTTCCAATCTGAAAATTATCCATCTTGATCGGACCAGTGTTAAGGTAATAGGTGAATTAAAAAATGTACTTATCATATTATCATATAATCCTAAAGTCCACCAGATTATTGATATTATTGTCGTTGATAGCCCTGAAGTATATGGCTTATTTTTAAGTAGGGATCGGTCCGAACAACTACATGGTTACTTTGCGATAGATTGGTCTCACTTATGGCTTCCAGAGAATGGAAAGCCTAACATAATCAAGATCAATCGTGAGCGTTATCTCAAGCTTACAGTAACTGATTTAAATGATCCTAATGAACCATTCACTGCTTCCGCCAATTCACCCGAAATGCAGGGGATGAGCACTTTTTTCGGCAATTTCATGGCTGAAACTTCTACCATTATTGACCCGGAACAACAGTCCGAACTCATGATATGCACACAGTCAACAACTCTCTCTAAGGTGTCATATACAGCTGATGAAAATCATATCTGGTCTCTTTACTTCGATGAATCTAAATCTAAGGAAGGAGCTGGCGTAAGATGTGTGCTTATTGATCCAGCAGGTAACAAAACTTTGATCGCTTGCTGGTTAGAATTTGAATGCACAAACAATACCGTCGAATACGAGACACTCCTGCAAGGTCTCAGAAAGACACTAGATTTGAGAGTTCAGAATTTAATAGTCTTTGGCGATTTAAAAATTGTGGTCAGACAGGTAAGAAATTTCATTCATTGCCTATCTTCACACCTGAAAAGCTATCAAACAGAGGTATGGAATCTAATGAACAAATTTTTTGCGTTTAACATTAATTCTATTCCAAGATTGAATAATTCTGAGGCTGACTTGTTAACTAATGTCGCTTCTAAACTGTTTCCCGTAGAAGGCCTTTCTCCGAATGCATTTTTCGTCAAATTGTTGTTCAGAGCATCCATCCCGAACAACATCACTAATTGGAGAATTTTCAACGATGATCAACAGATCATCAATTTTCTGCACATGGAAGATACTTTCCAAGGTGCAGTTATCGATGAAAGCACCCATGATGAAGACCTCCGACTGTAATATCGGACCCAAGATCTTCGGAATCAACATCAGATCTGGTAAATTCTATCCCAAAATATGTGGTAAGATTAGAAAAGTTTTATGATTTGCATGATAAATTTAGAAAATTAGTGAATTGTAAAATGAATAGTTCTTCCCTGACCCATGAAAAGGTGAACCTAGGAACTAAAAATAACCCACACTGCATCAATTTGGGAATGGGATGTTCTGAGCAAGAAAAGTCAGCATTTATTAAGTTGTTTAAGGAATTTAAAGATGTCTTTGCTTGGACATATGATGATCTAAAAACCTTTGACTCTAACATCATACAACACGTTATTCCCATGAAACCTCAGACTCAACCTTTTCAATAGAAGTTAAGAAAGATGCACCCAAAACTTGAACCAACGGTTAAGAAAGAACTAAACAAACTTTTGAATGCTAAGATAATCTTCTCGGTAAGACATACACAATGGGTCTCTAATCTTGTCCCTGTAAGGAAGAAAAGTGGTGAAATCCGACTATGTGTCGATTTCTGAAATTTAAATCGAGCATCTGATAAAGACAACTACCCTGTTCCTCCCATGGAACAGATTCTCCAACAGGTATTCGGTTCTGAAAGATTATCTCTGCTGGATGGTTTTTCACGGTATAACCAAGTCCTCATGTCTCCCCCAGACCAGCTAAAAACCACTTTCTGTACTCCATGGGGTACCTATACTTATAGAAAGATGCCCTTCGGTCTTATAAATGCTGGTGCCACTTTTCAGAGAGCGATGGATATCTCTTTCCGTGATATTATCAATCAATCTGTAGTAGTCTATCTAGATGATGTCACTGTCTTCTCAGAGAATAAAGGGGATCATTTAGCTCATCTAAGATCTGTTCTACAACGATGTCGTAAGTACGACATCTCTTTAAATCCCAAAAAATCTATCTTTGCAGTAGAACAAGGGAAGTTGCTCGGATTCATTGTATCCAATGAAGGGATGATCATTGACCCTGAGAGGAATCAAGTCGTTTCAAAACTCCCCCCCCCTCTTCCAAAAAGTCCATGCAATCTTTCTTAGGTCAGATAAATTTTGTTAGAAGGTTCATCCCGAGTTTTTCAGAAATGGTCAGACCATTATAAAACTTAATAAAAAAGGATGTGCAGTACCATTAGGGACCTCTAGAAAGTCAATCTTTTGACTCAATAAAAAAGGCCATAGTAGAGGCTCCATCCCTAATGAACCCTGACTTTTCGCGAGATTTCACTCTCTACACGTTTACCTCTGATCAGTCTTATGCTGTTGTGTTAACCCAAAAGAATGTTAAAAACAACGAAGTTTCTATTGCCTTTATGAGCTCAGCCTTTAAAGGAGCAGAGCTTAATTACCCAGCAATAGATCAGTAGGCTTATGCTGTTTTTAAAGCAGTAAAACACTTTCAATCTTATCTACTGAAATCTAGGACGAAAGTCATTGTCCCTTACCCTGCTGTCAGAAATTTGTTAGTACAGAAAGAACTGGGTGAAAAAAGGGCAAATTGGGTCACATCCTTACAAGAATATGACCTCGATATCACTCCAACACAAATTTTTAGAGGCCAAGGTTTATGTAAATTAGTTGTTGATTCAGCTATAGAACAACAAAATCAAACTGATTTTTTATTTGAAGATCAACATAATCAAAATCAAATCTGTTGTGTACAAAATCTTACTGGTCCTTGGTATGATGACATCAAGTTTTATCTAATACACGGATCATCTCCCCATCACCTTGATCCAAACAAGAGGAGAGCATTGAGATTAAAATCTATTTATTTTCAGCTGGTGAATGGTATATTGTTTCGCCAAAATTTCGATGGAATACTTATGCGTTGCCTGGAAAAAGATGAAGCAGATAAAGTCTTGTTAGAATTACATGCAGGAGAAGCTGGTGGGCATTTCGGTGGAGACACCACTGCCCACAAAGTACTAAGGGCAGGGTATTACTAGCCTACTCTTTTTAAAGATGCCGATGTGTTATGCTGCAAGTGTGTAATCTGTCAAAAGGCTTCTGGACGAGTACAAAAGTCAGCATTCTCACTGCAACCTGTCTCTGTAGATTTCCCTTTTCAGCAATGGGGCCTTGGCATTATAGGCCCAATTAACCCCACATCATCGCAGCAGCATAAATACATAATTACAATGATAGACTATTTCACCAGATGGTTCGAGGCTGCACCATTAAAAGTGGTAAACACCAACTAGGTAATATCCTTCCTTAATTCAAACATTATCACTCGTTTAGGTATTCCTGAATGTCTAGTGTTCGATAATGCTTCCTATTTTTCGTCTCTCGAAATGAGTGCTTTTGCTTTAGAAAAAGGAATAAAACTAAAGTATTATGCCCGCTATTACCCCCAAGCCAGCTATTACCCCCAAGGAAATGGTTTGGCGGAATCGACCAATAAAAACCTGATCAAGATCATCAAGAGAACGGTCTCCGAAAACCACAAAAACTGGCATAATGCACTATTCAATGCAATCTGGGATGATAGGGTAACTTCGAAAATTGTTGTTTGTAATTCCCCCTTTTTTCTCGTTTATGGTAGGGAAGCAATTCTTCCACCGCATGTTCTTCTTCCATCTCTGCAGTTATCGCAGAAAGTTCAGGAAGAAGACTGTCCTCCTTTGGAGAGTCGGATCAATGCTTTGCTGAAGTTAGAAGAAGTAAGAGCGCAAGCGAAACGAAAACTGGATCAACATCAACTTACTGTCAAAAGCTGGTTCGATTCCAATTCTGCCTCAGACAAGAATTTTGAGGTAGGTGATCTTGTCCTTAAGTGGGACAAACCTCATGAGGAGAAAGACAAACATACTAAGTTCCAAAACCTGTGGTTGAGACTGTTCTTAATTGCTGAAAAACTAGGTCCCAGTTCTTTCCGCCTGCAGAATTTAGAGGGACAACTAGACACCTTCCTGGTGAATGGCCAAGCTCTCAAAAGGTATTTTGCCTGACAACTCTCCGATACACCTTTTGTACATATTTTTCTGTTTTGATTTCTTTGCTTTCCGTTTTCTTTTCTAGTGTGTTTTTATTTTTGTTTATTGGCCTTTTTGAGTCAAACATGCATGTATTACAGTCTAGCTCAGAAAAAGAGAACATAATGCTTCATCTTGAAATAACTGTCAAAGGCTGTCAGAGCATCAATTGCTATCTTTCTCTGAAATTGTAGGCTAGTTAAAGAAGATATTTTGTTTGAAAGTTGATTTTTCGGTTTCCTTTTATTTGCTTGTTCGTTTTAGAAACTCTTATATGTGGTCTAGTTTTCGCTGTCTACATATTCTGTTTCCATAGTATTTTGATATTTAATCTTATAGATGCATAGAGATAAAAAGAAAACCAAAAAGAAATAGTTCATTTTGTTTTCTTTACATCAAAAGAGCCATTTTTACATTGATTTTTATGAGTTCAGATTAAAACTCATAAATTGTCTAACATGTATATTAATTAGACAAACAACTTTGTGTGTAAATATTATTTAAAATAAGTTGTATATTTATATGTACATATATATATATCAATGATTAGTAATTAGTGAGTTATCTTGTTTCTTTTATTTATTTATTTGTTTCTTTTAGGACTTTAGATTGGCCAACGGAGCCATTAAACCCGTCAGAATGAGTCAATCCAAACGGCTTGGGTTAATTAGACAACCCCGGACCGGACACACTCTTCCAGTTGACGAGCGGTCATTTTCGCCCATCAACACCATCGTGCTTACTATAGTGTCAGTGTCAAATAACTCTGCATCGGTGACATGTACAAGAAATTATTTTGGCCATTCCTTTATAATTTGTTCCATATATTCATCCAAGAGCTTATAGTATGACTACAAGCTTTCCTGGAACTCATCTCTTCGTGCGGTGATGTAAATGAAGTGGAGATTAGCGCAAAACTTCGCTATGGGTCAGTACTGATGCAAGGTACACGGTGTCATATGTGGGAATGCTTCAATGGTGACTTTCAACTGTTGATAAGTGAAACACAACATTAGACTGCCACTGCTTCGTCATGTCATTGGCATAACAAAGGGTGGAAAACTGAGTGGCTAGGGGCTCCGTAGGTTCGATCTCTAGGAAAGTAGCTCCTTCAGGCATTTGCCAAGCCACAAATGCGATCAGGATGATCAACCAACTGTAGTGAAACTCATATCTTAAGTCCTAGGCTTTGCGGCAATCTTTTTCTAGCTCGTTGACGAGGTAGTTCACCCAGTTCATCTGCATGCCCTCCACACACTTTCTTGCGAGGTCCAACACAAGCCCGGTGACTTGTGTGGGGCGGTTCTTCCTCACTAGCTTGCCAGCTAAGAGTTGACAAGCAAGGAGCACTGTGCCATCCTATATGGAGGCTACCTTGTAACTTCACTTTCCTTTTTCTACCTCTCCATAGGCTTCTTTGATGCGTTGTGCTAACGAACAGTCTGAAGTCTTCCCTAGATAGAACTATTGTGGGTCAGGACCCTTCAAACTTAAACCTGTGATCCGGTGAATCAGCACCAGATCCACAATAATTCTTCTGTCGAGCCATAGATATACGCCATGATAGCATGACAGAAGGAGTTTAACGCAAGCGTTAATCTCCCGGTGGTGGCCAAAATGCAGAATCTTCATCACGTTCAATATGGTTGACTGCACCAACCCCTTGATCCATGGCTGGGAGACGAGGTGAGGTTTCTTTCTGGCTGTCTTCGTTAAGTAACGGTGAGGAGCATCATCTTTACTGCATCGGTTTCTTCAGTCTTCTTCAACTGCATCAATTTCTTCAGTTTTCGTTGTCTTCCTGAGTTGTATTTGAGTTAATCATCTGAACTGCATAATCTTCATATCAAGGATTTCTTTATCTTACCCTTGATCTTCCCATGGGTTTTCTATGCATTACCCTTTAACCATTACATCATACCTAGGGTTTTTCTCGACTCACCTTTAACCATTACAAAATTGAACTTGTTTCGTCTTATCATGAACCATTCATTACATTAGGTGGTTTTGGCTAAACACAAACCTGCATCCGTTGTTACAAAGTGGTTTTTGGTTTACCACGAACCAATACAAAAATACATGACTCAAAGAAGTGACTCAATAAACTAACAACTCTTTCTTAAACATGTTTAATCGACTTTAATGACAACTCACCTTTGGAAGACAAACTAACTCATGAACTTTGTATGGGAGATATTGTTGTAATTTGAAGACTTGACCCTATAAAATCCTTTGAACATAAACACAACATTTTTCCCGTTAGTACTGTATTCGTCCTGGAAAATCAATGAGGATGACTGAAGTTATAAGGTCAAGAGTGGGCAAGTTAATGACTGAAAATGAGCTTCTAGATCCCCTGAAACAGTTGGGGTCAAATTATCCTAAGGCAGATGGAAGAAAAAACAAGAAGATCCATGCCCTTGTGCACATAAAGAAAAAACTAAGCCATCAGTGCTTTTCGTAGTCCAAAAGGAGCTTGTCGTAGTTAAAAAAGGGCTTATCATGCATCAAAAGACCCTAAGCGCCAATAAAACAAGGGATTATCATGAGACCGTGGCCTAAAATTGCAACATTTCAGGGGGTTTTTCGTACCTTGAGAGATGGACGGCTCAGATCTACATTGCGCGCCCAACATTCCAAATCAATGGTTATTGGAGTTCCCTCGTCAGAGTTCCCCTGATGACCTAACCCTGACCACTACGAATGGGCACCTCTGAAGGATGGTCCAGATTCGTTTTTAAACCTCTTTTATAGGAGATTGATCAATGACCCAGATCTCATGGTGTCATTAGTCATGCCCCCCGAGAAGATTGGAGGTCTAGATTCGATTATTGAGTGTTAAAGCCTCCCAGCCAAGGGTCACATCAGCATGTCAGCGAAGTATTGTCAGATTTGACCAACGACTGCCACGTGGATACATGGAACCCACCAAAGGCGCCCCAAAAGCATATGAAATATAGGTGACGTGTGTCATGTCTCCTTACCACATCAGCATCAACCTAAGCGAGTGAAGGGTTGCCACGTACCCAAAGATGAAATCAACATGATGATCTTCTTCCTTAGTAGATTTTGGGTTCTCAGTTGAGCCAGATCGACGACCCTAATGTGTGTTTGGACCTCCCTGAGTAGCTCTATATTGACGGTCGAGATGCGGTTTCAGATTCCGCTCTTTGGAGTCACATTTGGATCTAAGCCTCAAGCACTCCGAAGAGGCTCCTTGATTAACAATTCATATCTTCTCAGACCCCTTTCAAGCGAGATTGATCAATGAACCAGATATGCCCTTAAGTATCAAAGCCTCCTGACCAAGCATCATGTTAGCCTGCCAACATATCACTATTAGAGCCAATCAACAGCTTCCATGTGGACAAGTGGAACCCACCGCATACACATGTGAAAATATTAAATCTGGGTGACACGTGTCCATCTCCCATGCCACGTCAGTATCATCGTGGGAAAATAGCAAGTCACCACATGTACATGATAGCCTCAGTATGAAGAGTTTTACCTTAGCCGTTTTTATGCTTGAGGTCGGCTAAGATCGACGAATCTCATGCTTTCCTAGTTCTTCTGATGGATCAAAGGTCATCATAGTTCTTTATTCAGAGTCCCTTTCAAGCTTGATCCTCCAAGCACTCTGAATGGGCACCTGCGATGGACAGTCCAGATCCATTCGGACCCCTTTCAAGCAGTACCAATCAAATGGTCCAGATTCTTCCCCAGGCATTGAAGCATCCAGATCAAGTGTACATCATGCTCGCTAATGAAGCATTGCACGGGCCAATCAGTGACTGCCATGTGGACAAGTGAAACCCATCACATGCATAGGTCAACACACCCAAAATGGGTGATGTGTGTCATGTTCAACTTCCATGTCAACTACAGCATGGGCCAGTGAAATGTCACCACGTGTCCAAGCTAGCGTGAGCTTGTAGATATTTTTCGTGGACAAATTTTTGTTTTCAACCATGGCTTGAACCACGACTCAGATTTTATTGTGTGCCCACTACTAGATCGATGGTCGAAATGCAGTTTCAGAGTCCCCTCTTCAAAGTCACATTTACAACCTAGACCCCGACTACTTTGAATGGGCACCCTGATGGGCTGATCAGATCCGATCTTACCTGCAACTCCAGATCGATGGACGTCAAAGTTCTTTCATCGTCATGTTTGTTTAGGTTCGACCCTTGAGCACTCTGATATATGATCCTTCGATCAGTGGTCATGATCGCCTGCCGAAGATATATCTGACGGTTGTTGTGTTACACTTTTTGCAAACCCCAATAGCTCTAATGGGAGCACCTCTGATTGATGGCTGAGATTACTTTTTGAAACTAATCTGACGACTAATGAGTCGTGTGATCTGTGTAGTTGAGATTTTGAAATCTTGCAACAGAGGAAAATGATTACAGAGATCTCTTCAGGAACCAGGCACAGTGAATATTTTGGCTGGCTTATTTCCAACTGCCCCACGATCTTTCTCTATAACATATTTTTACCCAGTGAAGGTAAATCAAATCTTACTAGGGGGAAATCACTCAAGAATCAAGAAGTAGTAAATCATTTCAAGAAGTGGTAAAATATTTCAAGAACCAGTTTGAGGACATGAGCGAGAATGATAAAAGGAAAAGCAGGTGCCCATTGTTAGGGTCGACACTTTGGAGAATTGAAGAGTTTCTTATAACCAAAGATATTTGACTAGACACTTTATGTACAATCAGGTGATAAATGCAGTAGGAAACAAAGATTCACCCATTGCGTTTATGTTTCAATCTGTAACTCGTTCCTAAAATTTTTGTGTTCTTGTAAAGCATATATCCTATAATTTTTTCTTTTCTTGTATTAAATATGATTTATAAAAGGTTAGATAGCAGATTATACCTTATGTTCAATGTTACTGCATGATGTGTAATCATGAAGTAGAAGTGATTTTCTTTGAATGAATGGCCATTTATCATCCGTTCTTTGTGCATTTGAATGATATGTTGAGAATACCTCCTTGAGTTTGAGTGTATGAAGGTTTTAATTGTTTGATGCATATGTTTATTGATCTATTTACATTTGTAAGAGCTGCTGAATTTTTCATTACTCAGCACACTATTCATTTCACCTAGACTACATGATTCATTCTTTGCAGTGCCCTGTATGTTTATTTTGTTCTTTCCTTTGATTCAAAATTTCATCTCCCTTTTAATATTGACCATCTGAAACAGTCATGGACAAATTCCTTTGATAGTTGAGAGCATTTTTCAGCTAACTTGAGAACTGTTTGAGGTCCTTTAGTTTTAAGAGAGAGAGAGAGAGAGAGAGAGAGAGAGAGAGAGGGAAAAAATTCCCAAACATTGCACAATTATTTTACTGTAAATCTGGCCTTAAGACTCATCTTGAGTCTTGGCCCCTAGGGTGCCTCGACATCATTCCATCAACATTCTGGAAAATCTTAATGGATAACCTCTAAAATGGCGTCATTGTCGGGAACATAAGTTGAAGAAATATTCCCTAAGATACGACATTGTAAGATCTGAGACTTGACTGTGAACATACCTCAGAAATTTGGCTATTAATATTTCACTTCGCGACTCCACAAAAGGACAACCTGGCCTCTACCAGAAGACACACTAGAGCCACCCTGATCTAGATCAGGTCCCGATATATTCAGTTGGTGACCTGGAAGAATACTGAGAGTGTCAAACCTTATTTTTCTCAGGTAACCCTTACACATAAATTTATCTTTATGTTGTTCATCAAAGTGATGAATCTGTAAGTCTGCCTGATATATTTGGAGACTCGCTTTCCACTCTAAAATATACACCAAAAACTTTGATAGATCTCCATAATTATCCTTTGGAATTTAGCCAAGAGATCAGTTCTTCCTACAGACCTTTGCTACAGGCCAAGGAAGTGGGGTGCATTTCCTGGTGGCCCATTAGTTTTATTTCAACCTTTGAGATATCACACATAGGGAAACATTCTTCGCTTACATATCAAATTCATGCTTAGTTGATGCTACAAAAACCATTCGAAAACATCTGACACTATCCTAGCAACAATAACTCTACAAACTGAGATAATGCAGAGTGGACTCACTTGACACCAATTCAACCACCTCTGGACATGCTGAGTGCACCAACACGACCCTTTTCACTCAGTGTTCACTGCAACATAAAGAGCTTGGAAGGAGCATAAAGGGATGCGTCAGTAACCAAAATTTAAATGCAGAGTTTCCAAAAGAATTCCTAGATGAGAAATGCACCCAGAATGATACATAAAAACTCTCCCTTGACCGCGCAAGAAGGAACCAACAACCACAAAGATTGCAAATTTCCTAAAGGAATTTCCAAATGTGTAATGCATCCAAATTGATCCAGATAAACTCTTCCCTGAAGTAGGATTAACCAAATTTCGATAGAGGATATCTCCATTTCCCCACCTGGGAAAGAAATCAATTCAAATGGTGATTGATTAAACACCCAAGGTGATATCCTCTTGTGTGAAGTACAACCCATATCCTTTTGTTGCGGGTGAATGAACATGGGCATTGCATGCGAGGTTACTATATTGTGATTCAATATGTATGCCTTCATTACTTTGTAGATTCCTTCATAATTAAAAGGAGTAAGAGGATTAACACCCCAATAAAACAATTTAATGTTGCTTTTCATCATTTAATCAAGGTATTGGAACTCTTTTTTAATCCTAATTATTTCTCATCTTCCTTGTTCTAACCTACAAACTACATTTGCTAAGCTGTCCGCCTTTCCACTCATTGCTTAGATGACAAGATAATATTCAGCCTTATCATATCTTTCCACCTCTTTACTGATTCGAAGAATGGTTCTTTAAAGGGCACTTTGACTTTTCCCAGGACCTTTTCTCAAAGTTTTAATTATCATTTTTGGGTCTCTAATGACAATTATTCTTTTATATTACCTTTCATCAATTAGTCTCAATCCCATAAACAAAGCGAGTGCTTTAGCCTGGTTATTTGTTGCCCTTCCTAGACCCCAGATAAAAGAATTTTCTTATTTTACTTCAAGATCAACTATAATCCCTGCCGCTCCTACTGACCCTAACAACCAACATCATTTTAAAAAATTAAACATATTGAAATATTACCATAACATTGTTTGACAATTTTGTTTAAAATTTCAAGTTGAGGATCACTTTTTTGATATCATCCACCAAAATTTTCTCACGTGACATAAGAATGTCTACTCTCACAGTTTTATCTTGTATTCTGGACATAAAAATTACCCATCCATTGTTTGTTCGCAAACACAACTCTCCATGCTTTACCGTTTCAAAATAATACCCGTCAACATGAAAAATTAAAAAGAAAATACTTCTTTCATAATTGTTAGTCTTTCTCAAGCCCATATGCTAAAAAAAAAGTATATTCCCTCTTATCATCCCATGTTGGGAAGATCTATCAAACATTGAGAACATGTACTACAAAAGAATAAAATTCAATTCTCTCTAGTCATGCTATTGTAGTTGTTGATTGTCTCAACAAATCCCCCACTTGAAAATGTAAGCAAAATGCATTTCTTAATCCAATTCTCTCTATGACATTTCTGTTTAGTGATTGTCTCAATAAATCCCCCGTGTAATTCCCCTAGGTTGATCCCCATGTTGTAAATATTTATATGTATATATGTTTTTGTAGGCTGGTGATCCTATATGGTTGTTGGGTCAGAGTGTCTGTGTATATAGGTTTTGTGTCGGAGTGCTTGTGTGATATTAAGTTAGTGTGCTTGTATGTTGAAAGTTTGGTGAGCCTAGTAATGCAAATTATAATCACACTTTGATATATTAATAAAATACATCACAACTATAGACCAAGTCAGACAAGAGAGTATGGAAGGCTAGGACTTCACGAGAGGGAAAAGGGGCTAAGGGTTTATGGAAAAAGGCTTAAGCCAAGGGAGTTGAGCCAAGTATTACGTCATGTCCATCCTAAGTTCTCAAGTGGAGGGACAAGTTCCCAAGTGGTGGGGAAAGGATTTCCTTGGTTGCCACTTGTCAAAAGAGAACATGCATATTTAAACTTTAGGTTTAGTTGAAAATTAGGGATTCCATCATTCTCATCTTTCATTCTTTCCATTTTTGATCTGGAGAATATTGGGTGTGAGCTAGTGAGCCACTGTGACCTTGATACCTTATGAACCCTGAGAATCCTAAGTAGATTTGGGTGTACAAATTTCCTTACATTGCCTTGGGGAAGGATTAAACCCTGGAGAGAGAATTTTCTGGGATATGTTTCTGTGGGTGTGAGGCCTAGAGGGTGCTTGGAGACTCCTTATAGTAGTTGGAGTTCCTAAATACAAAAATATATGAGACTTCTTGGTCAACCTATGTTGGATCCCTAGAAGGGAAGTGGGACAACCCAAGGGACTACCAACAGAGAAGGGGGTACACTTCCTTGGGTTGTGCAGGTTGATGGGGAATGAGACATTGTAGATTGGAATTGCTACTGGAGTTTGGTACCTTGGCCTAGCCATTGTTGTGTTGATTGTGAGACATACCTTAGTTGGCTTAGGTAACCTTTTCCCTGGTGGAGTCATAGCCCCATCTTAAGGATGACTTGTTGTTGATAATGTTAGAACAACAATGTCTAGTTGATTAGGTGAAATGTCTGAAATCTGTAGTTAGTTGGTGATTTCTTAAAAGATAAATGTTATTTATGTTACGTTCTGTTTATACTTATTGTATTATTATTATGCACATTTATATTTATGAATATTAATATGTGTTACAAATAAATTATACGTAGAATTATAAATTATTAGGACTTCATAAGTATGCAAGGTAAACTTGGAGTATTATAGCGACATAATTATGGCAAATGTTCTATCTTTTGGTTTTTTTGGCTGGAATCTGGCGACGTAAATTTGGACAAAATCGCTATTTTCTGTTGTTTAAATTGGACACTCGGATTATACAAAATTAGCCACTCAAATATGCAGATCCAACCATTAATCACCAGATTTCGGACAAAAGCAAACGGAAAAAATTGCTGGAAAACCTCGAAAAAAAAATAGAATGTTTAAACTACTGCCATAATTATTAGTATAATATTGGAGTATCATAGCGACATAATTATTAGTGATACTAGAATAACATCGAGTTAAGTAAAATATGTGAGATAATATGAATTGCAATGACATATTCCATATATGGAGAAGCGAGTCTCGCCGGTGTGTTACACTCCACTTAGAAAATTAAAGCAAAAACGCATTTCTTCCTTAACCATGAGGGCATTACATTAAAGCAATGACGTTATTTTAAGCAAATGAAACGAAATTACATTAAAAAACAAAAACAAGAAACCTAACTGGAACAAGGTTTTATTGGAAAGCTTATTCCAATGTCCATCCAATAATCAGCAGATTCAGCCCTTCCAACTTTCCGCTTCCATTATTTCATACAAAGTAGAAGTAGAACTCCATTCAGGGAATTGATTTTGATTGTATTCTTTCCATTCTTTCCACCAATTCATGAAGCTGGTTCCTTCCAAGAACACATCTGAGGTAATGCTGCGATCATTGATCATTCTTGTCACATAACCTTCAAACATTTGAAGGCTCTCTAACTTTTGGTGTTGATCTTGTTTGAGACTTTCCAACTCTTTCAGAGCCTCTCCCCGAGTAAGGGATGCAAGCTTTGTGCGACCTTTCTGACCTCTTGAACCGCGAGTGTTTTCTTTCTCTTCCATCCATTTCTGAAGAACTTTATGACGAGTGGGTCTTCATGTGAAAGGTAGTTGCCATTACCCTTAGACATGCAATAATAATGTGCAATATCCAGAGGCTCTACAAGTATTCTATAGGCAGTGCCAGCGTTTATCCACTTGTTTTGGGATTGGAAATCACTTGGCAAAATAGCAATCAAGGGCTCAGCGATGGACTCAATCGGTGCAAGGAGCATTCTAGGAACAATATCATGCTTGGAAACCACGTGACAGAAGTTGCCTGCCCAATTTTCACGGCCAACTGCTTCAACAAGTCCTACATCGCGCACTAAAGGACTTCCAAATGTTATACAAAATGGAGAACTTTGCATCCGCCTCTTTTCCAGTACCCATAGTGTGGCCAAAGTCGCAACTGCCCCTCCTAAGGAATGACCCACAAATATAATGGGTTTGAGCTTCCTTTGTTTTGAATCCGTATAAATCTGCATCTGTTTGGTCATGAAATACATCAACACAATGTTACTATTTTCCTTTTCCAAAATTTTCATCTCCAGTAAGGGAAGAAGTAATTTACCTTCGCCTGGAAATCTGTATTCTCCATAATATGTAGGAACAACTTAAGAGCACCCTGATGGACGAGGGCTGGTTGATCATCGTTACCCTTGAGGCAACCAGAGAAGAACTTGTTGTCAGTTTGTATATTGCCCTCTCCATATTTGCTCTCTTTGACAATGAAACCTTCTATTTTATGAAATGAAGGGAAGGCAACATATACAACGCCTTCATACTCATTCAGACTATAACTCTCTGAGTTGTTTGCAAGATGTGACTCTTCCCAAGCCTTGGACAGTATTCCGCATGAAACAAGGAAATTTGCAATCTCCTGATCGACAGTGAACCTGCACCATCATTTTTGTAAATTAACACTCATAGAAGGAGGAGGTCAAATAGCAGATTATTGGATCTGCTATTAATCCTACAGACCTTCCAAATGCTTAAGAAATAGAATTTTGAGTATGTTAACCATTACATGCTATGTTATGACTGTGAACTGGGAGCTATGCACCAGCAGCTTGAATCAAACCAATTGAAATTAACACCAAAAAGAAAGATAAATTTACCCAGAAATCCGATCCAATCTCAAAGAAAAGCTCTATATCGCCCATTAAAAAATTCAAAACCACCCCCAACCCAAACCACGTTAAACAACAACAAAATGCAAAATCACCTTCTTAAAAAATCGTAATCTTCACCTGCAGGCTGCCACTACCAATCCATTTGAAATATACGCAAAATAATTTCAAAATCGACACGGAAGTATTTCTCAAAATGTTAAAAAAACAATCATATCTTGCAAAATCGAAATTTCGAAGCTCATGCTTACATCTGGGTAGACGACTCTGCTTCCATTTGATTCGCTATTGCTTCACAATGCTTTTGGAGTTTCCTTATAATGCACCGGGAGTGTCTTTATATGTAGGAAAACAGAATGGAGCCCAGAAATATCCCACTATCCTACGGCCTACACAGTATCCTACGCAGCATCGAATCCAACGGCCTGCATCAAGTGAGGAAATTGTGGTTGTTAGTACCTGGAAAATCAATGGAATGCTGGGTAATGGAGTGCGTTCCTTGGTTCTCTTGGAACCATATTTTCCCGACACTTTGCAGGTCGCCTTCGTGGAAACATATATATTATATCTATTTACGAGGGTCAATGCGAACGTGCAGCGAAGGTCACTTTTATTGTTTTTAAGAAATTTCCAAATTCTTTTCGGCCTCTTCAGCCAAAGAACATAAGATACTTGTGTGAAATGGAAAAAGATGGGTTCATGAATTGAATTTTATCGCTTTAGTTAAAAGTTTTATTTTTTGAGTTTTTTGGCTGGAATTTTACTATGTAAATTTGGACAAAATCACTATTTTCTGTTGTTTAAATTGTATTTCTGAATGTATAAATAGATTCAGCTTGATGAAAAACCCTTGGGACACTTTGATGATACAAACTTAGCCACTCAAATCTGTAGATTCAACCATTCATCACCGGATTTCAGGGAAAATCAAATGGAAAAAGTTGCCAGAAAACCTCCAAAAAGTAGAACTTTTAAACTACTGCCAATTTTATTAATAGCGTTGCCTAACTGTTCTACTAAAAAAAATTCATGGCAAAATCACTATTTTTTGTTGTTTAAAATCCATTTTTAAATACAGAAATGGATTCAACATCCTCCTATTATATAGAAATAATCACTCCAATCTGTGGATCTAACAATTTCCTGCTGGATTTAGGGCAAATGTCCCCCTAAAAAATGGCCACAAAACATTCATTTTGTGGAACCTTTAGACTAAGGCTTTCTTAATTATTTTTTAGGGTGTGGTATAGTGGTACAAAGTAATGAAATTTAATTTATTAATAATGGTTAGTGGTTGAGATTAGTGATTAAATTTGAAAGGTTAATTTTAATTTTAGTTAAAAGGTTGTAATTTATGCATTTTTTTTATGATCAAAAATTTCAAAAAAATTATATTTCAAATAATAATAAAAAATTAACTATCCACTACATTTCTAATAAAATAATTAATAAATCCAAAATATCACTTTAACATTTGCAAAGATGTTTGCAAAATATCACTTTAATATTAGTAGAGCATAGATCCAAAGATTCAAGCATCAATATTTTATTTGTTCCATTGTATCATGTTTTTACAAAATTATTAAGATAATTAAAAATGTATATTCTTGTAGTCTCCTTATTATCTATGCAACCCAAATTATTGAATTAATTTAGAAACATATGTTTGTGAGCATTTGAAAAAAGAAGTAATTTGGTCATTCTATATTTTTTTAATCATTATTTCATTGATTGCAACAATAATGAACACATAACCAATAGTGAACACATAATCTAAAAGCACTATATGTCCAATAAACAACTATAGAAAATTCATAATGAAATAGTGACACAATTCAAATTGCTCAAATCAAGTGTATGACAAATTCAAAGAAGAAAATTGCTCTATATATACAGTTTAAGAACAAAGGGCCTTACAAACAATTCCATAAAATTTAGGATTACAATTGATGCAGGAGCATCATGCCTTCCAAATTTTGTACATTTGGCAGAGATCTAGGGGGCCTTTCATTTAGGTTCCATAAGCATGATTTAATGTACTTTCCTATGTTTTTGAGAATTTGGAGTGTAATGTGTGTGAGGATTGAATTGTAATTGTTCTCAAATGTATGAGAACATGAGGGTTGAGAGGTCTTAGGAGATATTTGATCTCGTAGGGATTGTGAATCTTAGAGTAGGTTTGGTTGAGGATTTTAGGGATCTAGAGGATCTTTAGGATATGGTTGAGTAAATTGTGGATCTGAACCAAAAATGGTTGCAGAATTGATTTGTACAAATATTGTAAGCTTTAGAGGCATTAGGGTATGGCCAATAGAATGTTAATCATGCCAAGAGAGGGAAAATACCTATTGCAGGTGATCTAGGTCTGAGAAGGCTTAAGGCCTCATGTAATCTGTAAAATTGTACAATATTGAGTTAATGAGAAATTGAACACTTTGTGTCGAGTGTTACCCCATCCGAATGTGTAGATTGAGATTTGAGAAGCCTATGTTCGTTCATGAAGAGAAACTGTCATTGAGAATGTTAGGATTCTTTTCAAGTATGAAGTGTATGTCTCTGTGCTTATAGTTGAGGTCGAGTAATTGCAGCTACAGGGTTTGTGTTGCAGGGTTACGAACGAGATCTTTGAAGAAAGAGAATTCTGGAGAAAGACTGGTACAGTCCCACCTTCTATATGAAGTCGAGGAAGAGTGTAATATTCTAGATATAAAAAGTATGCTGAACAAAAATAAAATGCTAGAAATGGTAGATGAACAACAATATAACCAGAACAACACCACAATAACACCAAAATAATATCAAAATAACACCATAAAGAGCACTTCGATTACTGAGAGCAATGTTCACTTGCCTCTTCAAGGGGGTAACCTCTAGCAGATCAGAGCTCTATTACAATAATATCCAAGACAACATTTCTCATACACTCGACTCCTATTTACACTAAATACGTCTATCAAAAGAACCATCTAGAGGAAAATCCTACTATAAGTGGAAGCTTCTATTAGGTCTTCTTACATTCAACTTATTCTTCCTTATTGCTAGGCCTTATTAATATTGACCTTTATTACATCGGAATATATTATTCTACCTATGTGGAGGGTTAGGTCCCTAACATATCCTCCCCCTTAAAAACAACCTTGTCCTCAAGGCTTGAGATGTGGAAATTGTTGCAGAATGGTAGTTGGCTCCCAAGTGGCATCTGTTGGGGTTGTATTTTTCCACTGGACTAACACTTCCTTGATGGTTCACTGACGCAGGCGACACTCACACTAGTCCAAAATTGCTTCTGGCTGTAGCCAAATGGAGCCTTCTTTGTCCAACTCAGAAAGGTTGGTTTGAGTTTGGCACTTAGTTCCAATCACCTTCTTTAAGCATGAAACATGAAAAATAGTATGTAGCTTAGAATGACTAGGCAAAGCTAACTGATAGGCCACCTGTCCCACACGCTTGAGAACAGTATAAGGACCATAAAATTTGGGCGCTAGTTTTTTACAATGGTCAGCCTTGAGAGAATTTTTCTTGTAAGGTTGCAGTCGAAGAAACACCTGATCCCCTTCTGCAAAGTGACGTTCAGAGCGACCTTGATCTGCTTGTTGCTTCATGCGATTTTGGGCCATGACAAATTCTCTTTGAGGGTACAGAGAATAGCCTCTCGAACTGTAAGTGTTTGGTCCACTGCCTAGACCTTCAAGACACTTGATAAATATGAGAGAATTGAGGGTGGATTTTTTCCATATACTGCTTCAAAAGGAGTCATGTGGGTAGCTGTATGGTATGAAGTGTTGTACCACCATTCAGCTAGTGGCAACCATTGAGCCAACTAATTTTTCTTTACCAATGCAAAACACCTCAAATATGTTTCCAAATAGTTGTTGACCACTTCTGTTTGACCATCAGTATGGGGATGATAACCTATGATGAGATACAATTGGGTGCCTTGTAGCTTGAACAGTTCTTGCCAAAAATTGTTGGTGAAAGTTGGGTCACGATTAGAAACAATAGAATGTGGCATGCCATGAAGCTTGAAGACTTCATCCATGAAAAGTTGATCCATAGTGGATGTTGTAAATGGGTGTTGAAGAGCACATAAATGAGCATACTTGGAAAGGCGATCAACGACTACCATGATGACTGATTTATTGCCCAATTTAGGTAAGCCTACAATAAAATCCATAGAGATATCTCTCCAAATAACAGGTGGAATTGGAAGCGGTTGTAGTGTGCCTGGAGATTTGACTGTTTCGCCCTTGTTACGTTGACACACATCACATTCAGCCACAAAATTATGAACGTCCTGTTTCATACCATCCTAGAAAAAAGAGCGTTTGAGCCTGTCATAGGTTTTGGTAAACCCTGAGTGCCCATCTGTGGGTGTAGCATGAAGCTCAAAAAGTACCGTGGATTTAAGTTTTGACTGTTTACTTAAATAAAAACGGCCTTTGTATCGAAGCTCATCATGGAGCCAAGAGTACCCTGGGGAAACTGGAGAATTGGACTGCAATTGTTGTATCAAATGCGAACTTTTGGGATGACGTGTAGCCATTCCTGGCGAACGACTTGGAGCCAATCTAGTACAATGAAGGAGAGAGAAAAAAGGGACCCTTCATCTTCATATTTTCGGGAAAGTGCATCCACAACCACATTGTCTTTGCCTTTCTTGTAAATGATCTCATAATCATATCCAAAGAGCTTAGTCACCCTTTTTTGTTGCTCTAGGGAGGAAATGCGTTGTTCCAGAAAATACTTGAGGCTTTGATGATCTGTCTTAATTTGGAAGCGTTGCCCCAATATATAAGGGTGCCAAAGATCAACGACATGCAGAATAGAAAGCATTTCATTTTCATAGATTGATTTTCCCAAATTTCATTCAAACAGTTGTTTGTTGGTAAAGGCCAAAGGCCAACCCTCTTGCATAAGGGCAATGCCAATTCCTTTTCCTGAAGCATCACATTCCAGGACAAAGGTCTTTGTGAAATTATGAAGTGCTAGGACTGGAGTGGTGCACATGGCCATCTTCAAGGTTTGAAAATCATGAGCAGCTGCCGGGGTCCAGGTGAAAGAATTCTTTTTAAGGAGTGCAGTGAGAGGGGCCACAATCTTTCCATAGTTCTTAACAAACTTGTGATAATAACTTGTTAAGCCCAGAAATCCATGCTAGCTTTTGAGAATCTTTGGGTGAGGCCAATCTTGCATAGCTTCAATCTTTTTAGGATCCACCCTGATGTCGTGCTTGCCAACAAGATGAACCAAGTATTCGACTTCTAAGGCACCAAAAGCACATTTAGATTGTTTCAGGAAAAGTTGGTGCTGAGAGAGTAGATGGCGAATTCGATCCACATGAGCAAGATGATCTGTCTAGGTTTTGCTATAGATGAGGATATCATCAAAGAAAACTAAGACAAATGGACAGAGAAAAGGAAGGAAGACATGATTCATGAGGCTTTGGAAAGTGGAGGGAGCATTACACAAGCCAAAGGGCATGACCAAAAACTCATAGTGGCCCTCATGAGTTCTAAAGGAAGTCTTAGGAATGTCTTCCTCTTTCATACGGATCTAGTGGTAGCCAGAACGAAGATCAAGTTTAGTAAAGAACTGGGTGACACTCAATTCATACAAGAGGTCATCAATAACAAGAATGGGAAATTTTCTTTTAATGGTGAGTTTGTTGAGGGCGCGGAAATCATGACACATGCACCAAGAAACTTCTTTATTCATGAACATGACTATAGGAGAAGAGTAGGGGCTCATACTAGGGTGGATAACACCTGCGTTAAGTAGTTCTTGAACCATTTTCTCAATTTCATTTTTTTGGGAAAAGGGGTGATGATAGGGACAAATATTGGGAGGAAGGCTTCCTGGGACAAGGGGAATGGAATGATAATGAACACCACGGGAAGGAGGGTGCCCCCGGGGAGTGGAAAAAACCACTTGATGTTTAGAGAGGATGGATTGGAGGTCTTGCGACACAGAGGGTGTCTCAGTTTCTTGTATGGCATGGAGTTGGGAAATAATGCTCGAATGACCTTTTTTGTGAAGCTTTTCCATGCGATGGGAACTAATGATCTCAGGGGAACCAATGATGATGCCTTGGAACTTATATTGCTGGCCCTCCTAGTCGAATTGCATGGTTAATTCCTTAAAATCCATGAGAATGGGACACAAAGTCCTTAGCCAGTCTCCACCCAACAAAATGTCACAACTGCCCATGTCAATAGAAAACATATGAGATTTCAGGTGGTAGTCACCAATTTCAAGACGCACATTTTCACAACGCCCTCCACATTTCATGGACCTGCCATTGGCAATCATGATTTGGAAATTATTGACTGCAAAGATATAGCAATTAGTTTCTTGGGCAATGCAACGATGAATAAAATTATGGGTGCTTCCACTATCAACAAGAATGATGACCTTCCTATGCTTGATGTAGCCAATTAGTTTGAGGGTTTGGGGACTAGAGAATCCAGTGAGAGCATTTAGGGAAATGATCGGTTCTACTTTGGGAGGGTCTGAGGGAGGGGAAATATCAGTGGGTTCAGGCGACTCAGACACTAGGGGAGCTTCAACATCCTCTTCTGAAACATCCTCCGAGATGGCCATAAAAATCTTTTCTTATTTTGATCCAAGTAGATATCAGTGGCCACCCACCTTGTCCAACTGGCTCAATTTTGTTTTTGGCAATTTTGGTAATTTACTATTTTTAGCAGTTTTTCGGGTCCTGAACTTCTGGAGCCGTTTTGAATCCCTAAACGACGTTTTTTGGGAAAATGGGGAGCAACATGAAGATTTCTTCAATGTTTCTCACACAAAAGTTGTAGTTCTAGGATAGATCTTTCTAACGAGGCATTGAGTGCGTCAAAGAGAGATCGTATGCAAAAGTTATGACCCCGGGAAGTTGATGTACTGACTTACCCAAACGGGGCCCCCATGACTTTTGGCGCTTCATCTCCTAGGGTTAGGTTTTTGGATGTCTAGGGTTTTTGAAATTCCTGTTTATTGTAAAAGGCCTTCAGAGCCTCATTGTAACCAACCTTCTTGTGAATGAGCGCAACCGTCACATCTCTTCTCATAGATAAGCTGCCACCATTCTAGCAAGCTTGTTTTCCATTGCGTTTTACAGTTTCAACTTATTACCTTATTTAATAGAAAACCAATTTTACTATATCTCTGTTATTCTGTATTAAGCATATGTTGATAATCTGTAGTCATTTTTTTCTACTCATAAAATCTGGATCAGTGGTATCAGAGTGGTCTTCTCCTTGTCATCTTAATGCATGTCCCCAACGAGGTCAGAGTACAAAGACTTGGGTCTCGAGCTTGTTTCTCTTGAGGAAAAAATCTCTCGCATGCCCAAGCAACCTCTCATGGAAAGAGAAAAGAAAGATGATGGGATAGGAAATCCTTTCAAAATGTTGCTTGAAGAAGCCCTCATGCAACAGAGGAACGAGATAATGGATAGTTTTTCGCAGATCCTTTGGCGGCTACCAACAGGCGACGCATCTTCTTTGAGAAGAGGCACCACCCCCTTCAAGGTACAAATCAACTTCGATATTCCTATATTTGAAGGTCAGATAGAGGAAAATGTTGTAGATAAGTGGCTGAATCTACTAGAACGGTATTTTTCTATCCATAACTTTTCGAATAGAGAAAATATTACTTTTGCACTCCTCAAAGTCGTTCCCCATGTCAAAGATTGGTGGGAAACTTTATGTGAGCAAAAGGAAAAAGAGGAACCCTCATTATTTATAGTCACGACCACATGGGGATCCTTCAGGGATGCTATTAAGAAACAATACTACCCTGTCAGAAGTTATCACAACTTGTAAACCAAATGGACCACACTGCGGCAAGAAAGAGACCAAGCAGTGCCATAGTTGAAAAATATCTTCCATACCTTGTGCACCAAGCTCGGTATCAAAGATTTAGAGCGACATCTAGTGCTCAAGTATTGCGGTGGTCTGCATAGATACATCCAGGTCAAAATGGAATTTCTGGATATCTCATCCTTGGGCACGACCTACTGATATGCCATCAAAATCGAGCAGAATCTCAAACAAAAGATGTGACAATTTTGGGCTGGGAACCCCTCACAGCAAAATCTAGGAAAGGGCGACCCCAACCCACATAACAAAGGATAGAGAAAATATGGATAGTATCAGGACAACTAGGCCAAGCCGTAAGAAAATAAGGACACCGGAAAGACAAAGAAAGATACTGGGAAGTGGTGTGACTTCCATAAGATCCCTTGGCATAATACTGCTGACTATCGCTCAAAGAAGTTGTTGGTGGCCGAAGTAAAATCCTATGAATCAGATGTGGGTTCTGACTATGAGTCAGAACCAGAAAGGGGAAGATGGATCATTGATGCAGAACCGAGTGCCACTGTCGCTACCACCAAGCTCCAGCCTAGTGAACCAGACGAGCCAAAAGAAGGAGAGTGCTTCTTCCATTCACAGATGTGGGTAAAAAGCACCCTGTTGTACTTCATCATTGATAGCGGTAGCTAGAAGAACCTCATCTTAGCAGAGGTCGTCAAGCAGCTGGCCCTGCCGACAACGCCGCACTCACAACCCTAAACCATTGGATGGCTCCACCAAGGAAGCGATCTCTGCGTCAGCCAACAGTGTCGACTGTCGTACGACATCAATCCCTTCAAAGATAAGGTATTGTGTGATGTTGATCCTCTTGAAGTTTGTGATGTTCTTTTGGGCCAACCTTATTTATGGAAACGTCATGCTGTATATGAGTCTAGGCCTTGTAGTGTTATTATTACTTTGAACAGGAAATTGTATGGGATACCTGAGGCAGTCCCACCTAGTGCTATTTCCTTGATCTCTGCTAAGAAATGCAGGAAGGTCATCTCTCAGATAGGGAAATTTTTCTTCTTTGTGATTTGCTCTCAGAATGAGTGAAAGATCACAACCACATCCAGGGTCTCAGGGGCCAACCTCTCCACACAGCAGAAGCAAGTAGATAAGGTCGTGGAAGAATACTCGGATATCTTCTCCTCACCTACAGGGGTACCTCTGCACTGTTAGGTCAAGCAACCCATCGATTTGAACCTCGGTGCACCGCTACCCAATGGGCCAATCTATCGTCGCTTTCTATTAGAGAAGGAGGAGATCAAGTGATAGATCCAAGAACTACTCCACAAGGGGAACATCTGTCCCAGCTCATCACCTTTCGGGATCCCAATCATGCTGGTACAGAAGAAATATGGAACCTGACGACTCTACATTGATTATCGGGCTCTGAATAAAAACATAGTCAGAACTGGTACCCGATTCCCCGAATCGACGAACTCCTTGATCAACTCACAGGGGTCAAATACTTCAGTAAGATTGATTTGAAGTTTGGCTACCACCAGGTCCTGATAGAACAAACAGATGTATGGAATACCACCTTCAAGTCAAAGGAAGGCCTTTTTGAATGGTTGGTCATGCCCTTTGGTTTGACAAATGCTCCAACCACTTTCATGAGGATGATGGACGATATTCTGTGACCATTCACCAATACTTTTTTAGTGGTGTATCTGGATGACATTCTCATTTACAACAAGACTTGGGCAGAACACTTGCAGCATATTCAACAGGTTTTGCACACCCTATGGCAGCACAATCTATATGCCAACTTGGAAAAATTCTCCTTCGGCATGGACAAGGTCCATTACCTAGTCTACATCGTTGATTAGCATGGCATACATGTGGATCCATCCAAGATCCAAGTCATCCATGACTAGCCAGCCCCAACCACACACACTGAGCTTTAGAGCTTCTTGGACCTTGCCAATTTCTACTACAGGTTCGTGTTGGGATTCTCCCATATTGCATGGGCCTTGAGCCAAATAACCAGGGGAGGTGGTAAGGAGAAATTTGTGTGGGGCCGGTCCCAACAACAAGCGTTCGATGATTTGAAGCAGCACTTGAGCTCATCCCCAGTACTTTCACTACCAGACCTGCAACAGCCCTTTGAGATCAAGAGTGATGCTTCAGACTATGTTGTCGGCACCGTTCTCACTCAGCACAGCCACCCCGTGGCCTATCATAGTGAGACACTATTAGATGTTGTCCCTAAGTACCCTACTTATGACAAATAAATGTACTCCATTGTGCAAGCCTACCGAAAGTGGAGACATTACATTCTTGGGAAGGAGACAATCATCCACAATGATCATAAGCCACTACAGATCATGCAGACATAAGGAAAATTGCAGAATGTCCACCATCAAAAGTGGTTCACATACTTGCAGCAATTCCACCTCAACATCAAGTATAAAATAGGAAGCACTAACTGCGTTGTTGATTGCCTCAACAGACCACCAGTTGCGACACTCACCATGGTGCTAGACTCTTGTGACCATGAGACCTCTGGATGGTCCCAACTCTATGAGACAGACCAGACTTCGCCACCACCTACCAAATGTCTGGTGCAAACGCAATTGTCGATAATTTCCATCTTCAGGATGGGTTGTTGTGTCATCTGGGCCATATCTGTGTTCCATCAAGAAAGCGAGTGAAGTTGATATGGGAATCCCACTACAGTCGGGTGGCAAGACACTTTGATGTCGAAAAGACAATGACAATAATACAAAAACATTTCTACTGGCCGAAACTTCGACAGGAGGTCAACAAGTATATCATGTCATGCACTGTTTACGCTATTTCCAAACCGACCACTAAGAAACAGGGCATGTACACCCCTCTTCCTACTCCTGACAAGCCATGGGAATCCATCTCAATGGACTACATGTTGGTCTTCCCATCCACCAAGCGGGGAAATGACTATGCTTTTGTGGTTGTTGATCGCTTTTCTAATATGGCGATTCTGGTTGTCTACAAGAAGAGAATCACAACAGAGGTCACTACCAAGCTCTTCTTTGAATGAGTTTGGGTACATTTTGGAATCCCACAAACCATTGTCTCAGATCGGGACATTTGATTTCTCAGCACATTCTGGTTGAGCCTCTGGTCACTACTAGACACCAATCTCACCAAATCCACAGCCTTCCACCCCTAGACAGATGGCCAAACTGAGGTCATAAGTTGAATGATTATACATATCCTACGCATGTATAATTTCAAGCACCCTCGCACATGGGATCAGAGCCTTCCCTATGTCAAGCATAGCTACAAAAGAGCCCTGCATAGCTCAATCGGCCACAACCACTTTCAGGTGGGATTGGGATTCCAACCATTAGGTCCCATAGATGTTGCACCTCCCCTTGCGGTCACCTTGACCGGATCTTCTCCTGATCCAACTGAAGCTGACAAATCCACCCAGTTCATTGAGCGGATCCAGCACATCCACCAACATGTTCAAGATATCCTATAGAAGTCCAATGACAAATACAAGTAGCGCCATGATCAACATCGGGTGCCACATAAGTTTCAGGTGGGCGATAAAATTTGGTTGTACTCACAAAAAGAACGCCTTACAGGACCCCATCAGAAGCTTCGCCCACTCTGTTATGGGACATACACCATCACCAAGGCTGTGGGGGATAATTCTTTTGAGCTCAACATTCCTCCTTTTCTTGGCCTGCACCCAGTGTTCAACATGTAGGATCTCCTTGGGCCTTATTTCCTGCCATTATTAGACACCTCATAAGTAGCTGAACATATGACACCAACAGAGCTCCAGTGATCATATTGTGGACACACAGATCAAGGGCACTCTACAGCAAAGGATCCAGCTGTATAGAGTCGTCAAAGCAAGGCAACTCCTACACCAAGGCAAATGGCTCACCCGGGGCCAAATTCAATAGAAATTTCCTCATCTGATGGGGGAACTCAATGCAATGGAGACCATTTCCTCCTAAGGAGGGAGGATTGATCCAAGTGGATATCGCTAGCCACCCACCTTCTCCAACTGGATCAAAACAGTTTTCTGGCAATTTTGGTAATTTACTATTTTTAGCAGTTTTTCGGGTCCTGAACTTCCAGAGTTGTTTTGAGGTCCTAAACAACGTTTTTTGGGAAAACGGGGAGCAACATGAAATTTTCTTTGATGTTTCTCACACAAAATTTGTATTCCTTGGATATATCTTTCTAACAAGGTATTGAGCGCGTGAAACGGAGATCGTATGCAAAAGTTACGACCCCCGGAAGTTGATGTACTGACTTACCCAAACGAGGCCCACATGACTTTTGGCGATTCATCTCATAGGGTTAGGTTTTTGGATGTCTATGGATTTTGACATTCCTATTTATTGTAAAAGGCATTCAGAGCCTCATTGTAACCAACCTTCTTGCGAATGAGCGCAGTCGTCACATCTCTTCTCAGAGATAAGCCGCCACCATTTTAGCAAGCTTGTTTTTCGCTGCATTTTATAGTTTTAGCTTATTTCCTTATTTAATAGAAAATTAGTTTTACTGTATCTCTGTTATTCTGTATTAAGCATCTATTAATAATCTGTAGTCATTTCATTCTTCTCATAAAATCTGGATCATCTTTACACTTGTGTCCCGGAAAATATTTGTCATCACAGTTATAACAAAGGCCTTTGAGTTGGCGTTCAATCATTTTGGCCTTGGTCAATTTTTGGATCTTTAGTGGAGTAGAAGGAGGAGTGGTATTTATTGGTTTAGTGCGAGGAATAAAGGAGGGTTTCTAGTTTTGAGAAGAGACAACCTGTTGTGCTTCCTTAGCTCATTTAGTATCCTCCACCCAAATATGAGGCCAAGCCATGAGGACATGGGCACGAATCTCATCCTTGAGGCCACTGATAAAACATTCTTGGAAAAAAGCATCAGACATGCCCTCTGTATGAAAATCTAGTCGCTCAAAAGCATCTATAAAGTCTTCCACTGTGCCATATTGTTTCAACTTTGTCAAGCGGCCTAAATGGTTGGTGTCAGTGTCAAAGCGTTCATAAAGCTCTACCACAAAGTGTGTCCAAGCAACATACCCTTGACAGGCAGTTTTTCTTCATTGCCACCATTGCCAACGTTCTTGATCTAGATGGAGAACACCATACCGGAGTTTGGCCAAGTCATCTGTAATGCCGTACAAAGAGAAATAATGTTCCATTTGAGTTACCCAACCTGTGGGATCCGAGCCATCAAATTTGGTCACATCCACTTGTGCCATATTGTTTCAACTTTGTCAAGCGGCCTAAATGGTTGGTGTCAGTGTCAAAGCGTTCATAAAGCTCTACCACAAAGTGTGTCCAAGCAACATACCCTTGACAGGCAGTTTTTCTTCATTGCCACCATTGCCAACGTT
>ML825575.1:50188-76069 GCA_009831015.1 Picea engelmannii | reverse complement strand
CTAGATGTATTTTGATGGGGTGGATAAAATCTATCACTCTAATTTATTATGTTATCATTGATTCAGGAATCTAGACCATGTTCATTTTCAAGGATTCACACTAGACTCTCCATGTTATTGATTGTTGTGGTACTTATGAGGATAGATGTATTTTTCTGGGACTCTTTGTTTTATCCCGGTGCATAAAACAAGGGAAGGTCATCATCATTGGTGATTTATTTTTACAACCTCTCAAGCTAATATATGGGGATATAATGCAAGACTTTATAGAGAAAATGCATATTTCAATCATAATATAGAAGACTTAGGTCTTATAGATTTTGAACAGCCAAATCTAGCCCCCACATGGAGGAATAACAAGAGGAATTTAAGGGGTAACCAAGAGGCTAGACATATTCTTAGTCTCAGAGATTATTGTGAATAAGGTGGATCGAATTAGATCTTAGGTGGTCCATGTTAGTTTCTCTAATCACTATCCAATTATTTTGAAAATGGATGGGAAAACTAATATATCACTTGGCCCATTCAATTTCAATCCATTGTGACTTGAAGAAGATGTTAAAAACTAAGAGAGGAATATCAAAGACAACACAAAACACAAGCACAAAGAGCCAATATTTATCATATAAACCCTTAACCAAAAGAACTGGCACCTCGATAGATATCTATTAATAACCATGGCCAAACCGACACAAGCACATAGAGCCAATATTTATCATATAAACCCTTAACCGGAAGAACTAGCACCTCGATAGATATATATTAATAACCATCGCCAAACCGACCAAGCCAAGCCAAACATTGGCCACTTGAGGCTTCTTGCAATTAAATATCTCAAGCCATTAAATAGGATTTATCAATTACAACCATAAATCCTTTACTGGAATTAGATTACAATGCAAAGACATGCATGGCCTCTAGATAACCATGCAAAGACTCACATTAAATACCATGGGTAAATATCAAGGGTTACCCAATACGATGGGGCCAGAAACCACCAACGATAAATCCATAAATGACTGAATCAAGATTATCCTAACCACTTTAAGACCGAGTCAATATTAACCCAACATTCCCCCCCTTAAACTTGACTTGGGATAAACACCCATCCCCCTCAAAGTTTATTAAACGAGTTTCCAAGAATACAACATGCCCCCCTGTCACCTAGGTCTACGTATAGACTTTATACTAGTGAACCATCAAACCAAGGTATGCATGCCTAAATAAGTCTTATAGCCATATGCTCATTTACATGCGATAAAAACCAACTCCGTAAAAATAATTACAATTGTATGCATGAGCTCGTGATGTTATGAAACATCAACCTATTTAATTGTCAACATCCCTCCTGCTCCAAATACAATTGCATAGACCAAATACTTATCTTACCACTGTATGCCCTAGCAAATTATGCTAGAAGCATCCACCAACTTCATTACCAACATCCCTCCATGCTCCAAATACAGTGAGCCAACACACTCTTCTACTGATTACTTCTTCATTAATGTGCTTCTGCCTATGCTCCACACCAATCTATTGTATGTCTAAGAAAATGATGCAAGAATTATCTACCAACATCCCTCCCTACTCCAAACATAGTGAGCTAAATCACTCATTCACTGACTACTTCATCCTCAATGCATTGTTGCATATGCTCCATGTCGATCCACTACATGCATGAGCAAATGATGCAAGAAGCATCTACCGACATCCCTTCTTATTCCAAATACAGTGAGCCAGAGCACTCATTCATCGAGTACTTCATCCTCGATGTGCTTCTTCCTATGCTCCATTTCCATGTGTCAATCCCATGAACCATCACTTCAATTTGTGACCAACAATTTCACAAGCATACATCTCAACATCATACCACTCTCGTTGGAGAGTCCAAGTCTTCCTAGATCCGATACCATGTTGAAAACTAAGAGAGAAATATCAAAGAGCCAATATTTATCCTGGAAACCCTTAACCGAGAGAATCAACACTTCAATGGATATCTATTAATAACCTTAGCCAAAGTGACCAAGCCAAGCCAAACATCTACCACTTGAGGCTTCTTACAATGAAATACCTCAAGCCATTAAATAAGCTTCATCAATTACAATCCTAACTCCTTTACCGGAATTAGATTACAATGCAAAAACATGCACGGTCTCTAGATAGCCATGCAAAGACTCACATCAAATACCATGGGTTACCCAATACAATGGGCCCAAAAACCACCAACCATAAACCCAACAATGATCGAATCAAGGTTATCTTAACCACTCTATAATCGAATCAAGATTAACCCAACAAGAGAAGAGTATATGAGTTTGGTTAAAAAATAGTGGATTATATTTGATCCAAGCTCCAATTAGTTAGCTTTCTTCTAGTTTATCTCTACATTTAAAAAGGTGAAGAAGGCAACTATTGATTAGGTCTCCAAAAAAAGAGAATAAATGGATATGGATAAAATTCAATAGAGAAGGATTTATTGGATCTTTTTAAAAACAATGCATGTGGCATTTTCAACAAGGATAGGTTGAAGCTCAAAGACTTGGAAAGTAAAAAAATAGAGGATTTTGGCCTAGAGGGAATAGGAATGGTGATTTAAAAGAGGAGCCATCTGGATTGAGAAGGGTGATGAAAACACAAATTCTTTCATAATTTTTTAAAGCACAGGAAACAAATTAATACTATCAGGGAGATGAGGAATTTTGAAGGTCTCGTGGTTCACAAATTCTCTAAAATTGTTGAAGTAGGGTCTACTCACTTTCAAAATATCTACAAAGAGCTAGAACATGCAAACATAACCGAAATATTAAATATTGCATCTTTTTTTCCTAGCTTTCTCATAGAGAAAAAAAACCAAATGTTGATGGAGGAAGAGTCTAAGAATGAGCTGCAGACTATTATGATGTCCTTAGAAAAAGACAAAAGCTCAAGGTTGAATGGGTGGTTGGTGGATTTGTTTATTGGTTTTTATGAGTTACGAGTTATTAGAGAAAGATTTGGTCATAGTGATCAAGAAGGTTAAATGTACATGGAAGGATTCTTCCTCTCTAAATGCAACATTCTTGGCCCTATTCCCTAAAAAGGGATAAACTAGAATACTTTAATGAATTTAGACTTATATACCTATGCAATCGTCTATATAAAAGTATTTCAAAGATTATGGCATTTAGGGTGAAAAGGATTTTCTCAGATGTTATATCACAAGAATAATTTGGTGTCTTGGTTGATAGGCAACTTTATGAAGCAATCGGGGTTGCGCACGAGGGTATTCATTCAATTAAAGTTAAAAATCACATAGTAACTATTCGAAAACTGGATTGTCAAAACCATATGATCAAACTAGTTGGTTGTGCTCAAGGTTCCTACTTTTATAGGTTGGATTCAATTTTTGGCAGTGAGGTGGACAATGGGTTGTGCCTCCATGGTATCTTATGCTCTTCTAATCAATGACTCCACTGCAAAATTCTTGCAACCTTCTAAGGCCCTTCATCAAGGTTTCCCTTTATCTGTATTAATCTTCCTGTTGATAGCTAAGGGCATTAATAGGGACATAGGAGAGGTGAAAAAAACTAGTGTTATTTAAGGAGTGGAGATAGGTCGTACCTATAATCTCACTCATATTTTGTTTTTTGGCAATGTTCTATTGTTTATAAATGGGAGCTTTAGAGAATCTACAAAGTTGAAAGAAAATTGTTTTAGTTTGTACGAAAAGGCCATAGGAATGATGCAAAAATACACAATTTGTTTAAATGGTTTGGAGGGTGATGTTGTTTAGAGGTTATTGTTGGACTTTCAATTGAAAGAGATAAACTTTTGAGAGGGGTTTAAATACTAAGGATTTTTGTTAAAACCCATTAGGTATGGTAAAAGGGATTGGGGTTTGTTATTAGAGAGTATCGAAGCTCAAATTAATCAATATAGTAACAGGTGATTATTGATATGATATTGGTTGACTTTGGTAAAATATGTGTTGGAGCTTATCTCGATCCTTTGGTATTCTCTAACTTTCATTCCTAAAGGTCTTCTAGAGGCTATTGTGAAGACTTGTTTCAACTTTCTTTGATCCAGAAAATGCA
The DNA here is from genome assembly GCA_009831015.1 of Picea engelmannii. NCBI lineage: Eukaryota > Viridiplantae > Streptophyta > Pinopsida > Pinales > Pinaceae > Picea > Picea engelmannii. Next base: position 71,996 of record ML825575.1, on the reverse strand, counting down.
AAAATGACTGCATCCTTTTAGTTAAATGGAAGAAAATTGCTATGTGCAAGGAAAATGGGGGAGGGGACATAACAAATGTGTGTGTACTTGGGTTGTCATTGGTAGTTAAGAACCTTTGGAAGGTATTGACAAAAGGAACTTTTTTGGGGAGATCCACAAAGGCCAATTACACCGAAGGAATCCACAAGGAATGTGTCTAATCAATGGAAGACATTGGTGACATTGTTTATGATGATTGGATACTATCTAGCTTGGAAGGTGGCATCTAGCGAAAAAGAGAGACTTGGTTATAATGTTGTTTTAGGTTGTGTGGGAAAGGTTTTGAGTTGTCAAATGAATCCATCGATTATTTACATCAAAAGGATTTATTTACATTGAGTCGTGTAGCAAATGAAGCAAATACAAGCATATGGACCCAAGGATGGCGCTCATATGAATCATTGGGACCATGAGGTATATATATAAATAATTGGAATGATTATACAATCTTTCTTAAGAAAGGTCATGTTAGATTGAAAGATGAACTTGATGGGTTGACTTGGTCCGAAAATAAAAACAAGGGGAGAATTCACTGCTAAACTTGGTTATAGGGTTATGTTTGGAACAATAAATTTCAAGCCATGTTGGTGGTGGAAGCATGCATGGAAGTTGAAGGCTCTTAAAAAATCCAAAATCATCCTTCTTTGAAGAGTAGGATACAAACTTGGGAGTTGTTGCAACAAAGAAACAAGCAAGGCCCAAACATATATATATATATATATATATTGCAAAAATGATTGTGAAACAAACTATCACCTCTTTATACATTCTCCATGTTCACAAACACTTGGAAGGAGGAGAAAAATATTACAAGAATTGATAATGTGTGCATTGGAAATATAATTGAAAACTGCCTATGAGCGCGGTTTTTGGAAAAGGAATTATCAAAATATAGAGATATTCCATGTTTGGTCATGTGGGGTATATGGATAGCATGAAAATCATCCATCCAAGGCAAGTTTATTCCAATATTTCAGGTTTATTCTCATATTTATGCTCTAAGAAACACACTAAGCAAGACTCTAAAAATGTGCCAAGACAAATCTACAAGGTTCAAATAGATAAATCTTATTGTTAAAGACTCTCTGGTTGGGGTTTTCAGACAATCAGAGTGGTAGAACTTGAGTATTTTTGGAGGTGTTTTGTATTTCTTAGATGATCATTATATAAATTTAAAGTAGGACTTGGTGCTGGACCCAACAACCCAAATGAACTAATGACTCTAAAATTAGTAATGAAATGTGCTTTGGATAGGAATATTAAAAAAAAACCAAATATATGGAGATTCTACTTTGGTGATTAATTGGATGGATGGAACTTCACATCTTTACAATGTCATGCTTAGGCCTTTGAGGGATAGTCTTATGGAGATCAATGCTAGATTTAATTTCATCTCATTTTCTAATGTTTTCAAGGAGCTTGATATAGTGGTTGACACACTTTTTGATCGAGAATGGATCATTGTTTGACTTGTCATCTATTTTGGTATTTTATGGGTGGAAAAATTTAAGCTATTGTCTTATAGGTCTCATTTTAGGGGCAAGTCCTGCTTTGATGATTTGGGATTCAAAACCTTCTAAAGCCCATTTGAGGCCTTAAACGGTCGTTTTTGCGGTCAACCATTTGTCAGCCTAACTCCCAACCTCTCGATGATGTCCTACACTTCGAGGGATTTTCAACGTCGTGAAGATCACCTCAATCAAAGTGTGCATGAAAAAGTTATACCTCCCACAAATTGACCTATCCTATTGATCACCATGGTATCCAGTGGATGCCACGCTAGCTTCCATTATTCACATGAGTGGACCTAGTCACATGTGGATTTTCAAGAAGATTATACATGGTCTATGATCAGTAAATGAGTGAATTATAGCCCATTCACTTCACCAATATGGATCCCATGCGGAAATTTCTCCTGAGCTATATTTATAGTGTTTTATAAAGATCTATGTATTTTGAGGACTACTAGACCTCTATTCCTCTGCCCTGTACAAGGATATTTGTATTATCCTCATTGCAAAGCCTTCTCTTGGTTGTAACCTACACACCACAACCACTCATTAAGAACGATGATTAATAAATGAGATTGATAACCATCAAGGTTCTTTAGAAACTCTACCCCTGAGAACTATCTGTAGCCCACTGTCCAATATACTAACCAAGTCTGTTAAATGTAATGTAGGTAATGAAAAGTGCATTTGTTGTGGTTCTCAATTGTGTGAGTGAAAAATACAACCCATAAATTGATATCCCTTCAATATCTCACTGATACACCTGTCAATGTGTTCAAATGATCTATAAATTGTCATAGATATTCCACTGGAACAGTTTGTCACATTATGAAATCATAGATTATGCAAATTATTTCCTTAGATTCCAGATTAATTATTACTATCTTAGTGCTTGTATTTATAAAATAATTGCAATCAAAATGAAGGAACAAGAAAATAAACACACCATCCACACAATTGAACACAAGATGTATCCTGGGAAACCTAATACATGAGAAAACCCAACTAGAAGGTGAGGCCTACAGTCTGCTCTATTTTCTTCAATTATGGAAAGCAAGTATAAAGAAAGGGGCACTCACTAGGGAGTTTTCTTTAGCACCATGGTCTAAATAACTACTACATAATCTCCGACCTCTGTTATGCTCTCAAATCCCACTCCTTGGATGTTGTACTCAACCATAGAACAATCACAATACAAAAGAATGGAACCCCTTGTCTTCCTAGCAGCTTGATATTTAACATATACCGATAGCCATTTAGGGTTAGGGTTTTTGCATCCTTGACCCTCAATCAGTGATAAGGTTTAGAACCTTCTAGAATCTTCTTGAAATTTTACGTGTGGCTAGCTCCATTGTAATGTTCCCAAGCCAAATTTTTTACTTGGAACACTCACTGCTCATTGTCTGTTATATTTGCTTATGTGTGTTACAAATGAAATTTGCACACCTAGGTACCTCGCCCTAAGTGTCGTAAGTGTCATATAAGTGTCTCATACACCTTGACACCATGGAATAACCTATGTCACAATCCCTAGTCAATGTGGAAGAGGGATATATTACATGAAGGCCAAAATACCAAGTGCACATGAATTATTATTAATATTCATGAAAAAGAAATTAATTAAGTGTGAGAATCCACCTCACATTTGGTTTCCTATTTTTTAGAGAAGGTGGAGGATCTCATGGATGGTTGAAATATTTCCTCCTTAAAATCCTTGAGAGATATTTCCTCCCTAAAATCCTTAAGAGATATTTTCTCCCTATATACCTTTCAGATCCCTTTTTAGTGGATCTGAAGAGTGATCCTCTCCATGGTGGTTAGGCCTCCAAATCCTGTATAATGGGGGCTTTCCATGGAGAAGGGGAATGGTGGAGATTCGAGGTATCAAACCTATGGTCTTGGGAGAAAGTTGTAGGATATCAAACCTATGATTTTGGAAGCTTTGTGCAAGGGCTCGACGAGGAGGACTTGGGGAAGCTGTTGCAACTGCATCTATAGTCTGTAAGTAATTCTTTAAGAGTTCTCATTAATATATTGCTTGGCCTATTTCCTTTTAACCTATGTCTTTATACACATGTTTGTCTTATAGTTGGATTTGATTGGACTATTCTTATAGAGTAGAGTAGGATTTCTTTGTATTGTTGTCCAGTGCATTGCATGTGTCAAACAATGCTAAGGAGCTCAGAGATCAAGCTCAAGTTGGTGCAGCGAGGACAAACATCGAAATAAGGTGCATCACACTTTATTCCTTCTCCTTCTCTTCCTGATTAGTTAGTTAGATTCAAAGGACTGTTAGTGTCCATTTGTATGTTTTTTGTCTTGGTATAGTGGTCTAGAATCCAAGAGGATATTCACCTGTTCGTAGGAGGATTTTCCTACAACAGAAATTGGTGACTCCACTGGGGAAGGACATTGACTTGTGTTTCCTTGGATCGTCCCTGCATTTTCCCCATCTTTTATATCATTTTCATTGTTTGTTCTTGATCTATTTCATTTCTCCCCTCTTCATTGGCAATTTCACAAAATTCTGAGAATTCCGAGTGAGTGTTTATGAGTTTTTTGGCTTTGTTTTGAGTTTTTGGGAAGGGTGGCACTCCCATATAGTGCATAACAGAGCGCTGATATGTAATCAATGCTCCTCTGCAGTGTATTACAAAGCGCTATAACACTCTTTTCACTTGATTTAGGGAGCATTGATCTCCTATTTTGATGTTTTATGCCCTTTTCTGCTCAGTTTTTTCAGTCTGTCTTGTAGAGATCTTTTTCCCGAGTTTGTACATTGGTTTGTGGATTTGTTTGGGTTCAAGATTTGATACTTATCACTCTTTGTTTTCTTGATTTGAGATTTCACCTTTTCAAATTGTGAGAATTCTCTTTCTTGCTACTTGTTTTGTCAGGACAGTTTAAGTGATTTCTCTTTCTCCTTACCAGTTTTTGGATTCTTCTCTGAATTTTCTTATATTCCTTGAAGGCTTGTTGATTGTTGAATCCTTGAATGAGTTCTTGTTTGAACACGTTATCTCCTACTTGTTTTCTTTCAATTCTCATTGCTTTGAGTGCATGCTTTGTTTGAAGCCCTTTTTGCTTCATGTCCTTTGGATCTGCATCTGACTCTTTCTTTTGATTGAAGGTAAAGGAGTGTTAAAGGATTTGCATTTGTTGTCTTTATGTATTAGAATCAAACAAATAAATATAGGTGCATTCTTTTTGTTGGGTTGTGTAGATAACTAGGTTGCATTTAGCAAATTGCATTTGGGAATTGGGTGTTTTTGTTGAAAAAAATTGAACCTCTTCTCCATCCCGTATGTAGGATTCATTGAAGAAAAAGATTTGCATCTCATTTTCTTGCATTCTGTTGGAGTCGAGTCTTAACATCATCAGTTTCAATTTTGCACCCTTGAGTAAACAACAACCCTAAAATGAAACGCTTATAAAATTGATCAGACATTTTTATATTTTCTGGTAGCGAACCTACATTAGCAAGTGTAGGGATTTGGAATAGGTTGTGAGGATAAATTTCCAAAGCCATCAAACAAACGCAGAATCTTGTGTTAGGGAGTGGCAAATCCAATTGTTTGTATAATCATAGTTGGGATCCCCCTCTCACACAAGGGTTACGCACAAGGTCACGTTCGGGAGAGCAACGAAGATTATCCTCTGAGGCTTAACCATTCGTAGTAGTAAGATCATATTTTGGGAGTTCTTCTCGAGGTCCAACTATTTTCATTTGGTCTCGGTGCTTCGTGAATTCTGAATCTGCTCGAGGTTCTCTTGAGTTCTACCGATCCACTTGTCCTCAGTTCTCTTGAAGGATTTCAGACTTGTTATCCTGCCCATACGCTCGGGCTCGACTGTCGACTGTACCCACTTAGAGGCTGATTGTGAGTTGGTGACCTTAGTAGCCATAATATTTAGGGTCCTTACACGATGTGACGGTGAAGGGAAGTCTTTGTTGTACCTGGAACATACATTGGTCAAACTCACTCGGGATCCTTGGAGGGTAAATCCATGATTATTGTGTGGAAGCTTGCACCAAGGCGTAAGTCCGTTAAGCAGGTAACCAATGTAATTGATCCACTTGCTCTATCCCAACCCCTTCCTATATTGATCTCGCGATGTTGGATTTCATCACCAACTAGTGGTTTCATTGTGGGAAGGTTTGTTTGATTGTTTGCTTATCATATTTGTAGCTTATGGTGTTTGTTTTCCTTAGTGGACCTTAGGTCAAGTCAATGTCAATGGCGTCAACTCCTGGGAGTACTAATGGAGAAACCCATTTTTTTAGGGAACCTTTCGCCTTTCCTTCTTTTGTAAACATTGGTCCTCCGTGCATTGCCACACCGAGTCTCCCGGGACTCACGATCGGATTATCGGTTTGGTTGTTCCCCACTCTAGTGATCTTGAATCTTCCTAGTTCTTCAGATGTAAGCACACCACCCACACATCGACCTCATGTCGACCTTTCTCCTTCTTCACTCGTCAGGTCTCCTTCCCTTTCTCCTTCTTCATCTAGTGAAAGCTCTAAAGTGAGTAGCCAGGTTGATAAGAAGAAGAAGTAACAAAAAGAGAAGATGAAGAAGAATTAGAAAGCGACCAAGCCTCCAACCACATCAGATCATGTTGGATCCAAGCAACTAGATACGGTTAATCGTACTGGGAGTGTTGATAAATTCGACAATATTAAAATGAAGAATCCTAAACCCAAATTCCCTTGCAGGCTTTGTAAGGGTAACCACTTTCTGAGGGATTGCCCTGGTCTTCCCAAGGACTTGGAAATGTGGTCTTCCATGTCATCAACCCCTGTTGGACATGCTAGTGACACCCCGTCAACTAGTGATGTTAAGGTTGGTAAGAAGAAGAGAACTATCAAATTTCCTTGCTTGTTATGTGAAAGTGATCATTACTCTCACCTTTCCCTCGTATGGACGAGGTTTCTTATCTTTTGGAAAAGATTCAACTTCCAACTAGATACCGTAAGATTTCTCCCAAATCGTCATTAGTTGATGGACTGGTCAATTCGGTTCCATCCCCAGTCAGTCCGATTGATCAAGTGGTCAATCTAGTTTCATCCTTGGTTGAACCATAAACCCAAGTAGTTGATAGAGTTCTGTCATCGATCAACCCCACTCTTCATCTAAAAAGTGAAACTCAAGTGACTGATCCAATTCCATCATCGATCAGTCCCACTCTTCATTTGAAGAGTGCCAAAGTGGTCGATTTGATTCTGTCATCGGTCGATCCCAGTCCTCCTTTGAGGAGTGCCAAAGTGGTCGATCTGATTTTGTCATCAACCGATCCCACTCCTCCCTTGAAGATTGCCAAAGTGGTCGATCCAGTTTCATCATCGGTCGATCCCACTCCTCCTCTAAAGAGTGCTAAAGTGGTCGATCCAGTTTCGTCGTCAGTCAATCCCAGTCCTCCCTTGAAGAGTGCAACCAAGTGGTCGATCTGGTTCCGTCATCGGTCGATCCCACTCCTCATTCAAAGAGTGAGGATGTCGCTCAGATCTACCTCGTTAATATTGATTCACCTGAAGAAGGGGGCACTCCGTCTGTCCTGATGGCACCCCCTTCAAGCAATCAAATGATTTCTATTAATTGGAATAATTTGACAGAACCATGTCTTCCCTCTTATGTGCCTTTCCAAATCATCGCGCAGGTTCGTGATAGGAATATTCCTAACACTGTAATAGACGAAGGTGCCTCTGTTAGCATATTATCCATGAATGCTTATCAAGATTTTGGTTCCCCGCAGATTGCGCCTGTGACTCATAATCTATTAACCTTTGACAAAAAAATTAGTCAACCTTTAGGGATACTTCCTTAGTTTCTAGTTACTTTGGGAGGAAAAACGGTCTACGTCGATGTGATGGTATTTCATGACCCCTTGGACTTTAACCTTCTCCTCGAGCGAGACTATGTCTATGTTGTGAGAGCTTTTGTGTCCACTCTTTTTCAAGTGATGTGTTTCCCTCACAACTGAAACATAGTAATGATCGACCAACTTTCATTCATTGACCCTCATTTGATGGTCAACCATCCACCTTCTCTGAATGGTCCATACATGCCAGTGATGTCTTCCCCACTGCGAGTCAATTATGTAACGACATGCCCCATACGTTCAACCCCGCACGAGAGGGAATCTCTCCCTTCTCCTAACTTAGATCCGGTAGTTGACATGGTCATCTCTTTGATAGGGGGCTATTAAAGCTAGATCTCCCTACCCTTGTTGAGGTCGTCGATATGTTTTCCTTCTAAAGCGTTTTTCTTCCATCTAGCGAAGATCTCTTGGAATCCATGATTGACGTTTGTCCCTTAACATGTATTCCTTCCAAAGCATTATCCTCTTGGAAGCGATGATCAAGAAGAATCCACAAGCATAGTTTTCCTCTTTGTAGCAAGCTTGTTAAAAAATGAAACAAAAATTTGGGGATTGAACCCGGAGCTATGAGCATAGTTTTCCTCTTTGTAGCAAGCTCGTTAAAAAATGAAACAAAAATCTGGGGATTGAACCTGGAGCCACGAGCATAGTTTTCCTCTTTGTAGAAATCTCGTTAAAAAATGAAACAGAGGTCTTGAGCATAGTTCTTTTCCTCTGCCAAGCTCGTTAAAAAATGAAATAGTCACCTCTCCTGTCAAGTCAAGTATTTCTCTAGATCTCGTAGATATCGAGTCGAGTCTTTCGATAGATCTCATAGATGTTGAGTCGAGTCTTTCGTTAGGTCTCATATTTGAACCTTCATTTCATCTGCCCTGATCCTTTTTCTCCATCTAGTACAAAAATTAGTGACAACCTCAAAGTCGACGAATGAAATGAAGCTTGGGGGGGCATGTCTCCAACCTTTTATTAACATTTTGGAGTTAAGCCGCCAGCTTTTCAAGCTGGGAGCATAGTACCAACCATCTACGGGTGCCCCTACCTTTGGAAATTGCATTGGGAATTTACAAGCATAAGTTTATTTTTGTTTCAAGCTTGTGTAAAAATGAAACCAATATCGAGCTTAGTCTTTGTTCTTTCTCGTGCTCGTAAATACATGAGAATGTAACCAAGTATACTTTTATCACTTTTTCGGACTCTTAAAGGTTATACGAAAAAGGAACCCCCTGGAGTCTCCTTTAAGATCTTTTCAGACTCTCTAAACATGAAAAGATTGTCGAGTGATCTTGCTTCCTTTCACACTCGTTAAAAGGTCTGAAAGGGCGTCTTTCGAGTGGTAGTTTATCTCTTTTTCGGCCTTGCGAGACTAAAATTATGAAAAAGGACAACCCTGGAGTCGCCTTTAAGTTCTTTTCAGACTCTCTAAACATGAAAAACCAGTTTCCCTTCTTTGGACTCGCTAAATTGCACATTGAAGGTCCCATATGGGAACGAACCCTTACTTCTTCCAGTTCGTTAAACAATGGAAGAGGGACTTACCGAAGGTGGGTTATATCGAGCATGTGTTACCCCCCTCGAGCTCGTTAAATGAAAAAGAGGTACTCATCTATCNNNNGGGGAATTGAAGGAAGTGGGTCAAGTTTTTGAGAATCCTTTATGGCAGCTTTTGTCGCCCTTGAACATGGCACATGTTTGCGTCTTGTCTTACAGTTGGGTAATCTGCTTGTCTTTGAGTGATACCAATTCCATGTGTCACCATACTTTTTCGTCATGTCGAAGAGTGCTCTTATTGTCATCACATTACATTCTTCGTACTCATCAAGTCAATGTTGCCAAGTTAGTTGTCATGCCTCATCATGTTCAAGGGAAGTTTCACTTCAAACCATCCATCTACAGTATGGTCAGTTTCCATCTCATGTGTCAGTTCATACTCATTCGATTCACCATCTTACATCACTTTCCTATTTAAGTTTTGTGTCGTTGATGGGGAATACATCAAGGCCCTCCTTCGACGAGTCTTGTCCTGTCGACTTCAACACATTAGGAATTAGACTTAGAAACTAGTTTGTACATTGGGACCTGCATGCCTCAATGGTAGGCCTCCTCGGCTCTAACAATAGGTTTACATCATTGACCTTTGATCGGATGATTCCATGAATGTTTGAGCTCAACTCATTTATTCACATTCGCTGGAATGTACTAGGGTACCTTGCGAGTCATTGACATCATTGGTGATTTCCCTCGCACTTGTTAACGGTTTACCCATAACCGATAATCAAGTGGTTTCTATCATGTTCGACATCAAAACATCTATTCACATGGTTAGATTCGTACCACATCAGGATTGGGACGAAGATCTGGGGTTGAGCGTTCTCTTTGATATTTTCTTTTCTTAGGTTGCGAAAGGAGATCATTTGAGCATGCTGATATATATAATGTCACATAGATCCACATTGTATTGGTTTGTGGCTATGTTTTATCATCTCGTAGCTCCACTATATATTTTTCGTGGTTGCGATCAGTTCATGTCATGGAAGTATGGATCCACATTATATCTTTGGTGGCCATATCCTTAACCAATATTTTTCATGGATCTGCAGTGTATTGGTCAGTGGCCATGCTTTGAATCATCTCGTATTCCAAGCATAGGTATGCCCACCTCGGAAATAGAACATATATTAATATTGTTTGATGGTTGTTTGCAGCTTATTCCAGGTTCTCCAACTCCACACCCTTGCATTAAAGATTTGTAAAGTGTTTTGGCCATCATTCTCTCTTCTGACCTCACACTTTAGGGGGCATCCTATTACACATGAAATTTGCACACCTAGGTACCTCACCCTAAGTGTCGTAAGTGTCATATAAGTGTCTCCTACACCTTGACACCATGGAATAACCTATGTTACAATCCCTAGTCAATGTGGAGGAGAAATATATTACATGAAGGCCAAAATACCAAGTGCACATGAATTATTATTAATATTCATGAAAAATAAATTAATTAAGTGTGAGAATCCACCTCACATTTGGTTTCCTATTTTTTAGGGAAGGTGGAGGATCTCATGGATGGTTGAAATATTTCCTCCTTAAAATCCTTGAGAGATATTTCCTCCCTAAATTACTTAATAGATATTTTCTCCCTAAATAACTTTTAGATCCCTTTTTAGTGGATCTGATGAGTAATCCTCTCCATGGTGGTTAAGCCTCCAAATCCTGTATAATGAAGGCTTTCCATGGAGAAGGGTAATGGTGGAGATTTGAGGTATCAAACCTATGGTCTTGGGAGAAAGCTTTAGGATATCAAACCTATGATTTTGGAAGCTTTGTGCGAGGGATGGATGATGAGGAAATGGAGAAGTTGTTGCAACTGCATCTACAATCTATAAGTATTTATTTAAGACTCAAAACCCTCAAAATTGCTTGTGCTCAAGAGGTCCAATGCAAAATATGATAATAATCCATAATGCCTTAGAAGTGCGCCCTTCCTTTCTTTTATAGCTCCATTCTATTCATTTGTTGAGTTAGTTAACCCCTAGGGTTAACTCTTAGCTTAACTCAGCTTTTCTTTTCTTTCGTTGAGTTACCCTTTTTCACAAAAAGTCAACTCAGCAATATAATGTTGTGTTTAGGAAGTGTATTTTGGTTGACTTTGTCCCCATGATGTATGAGACTATAGTCTAATGGGGATGGCTAGATTATTGAGTCTCTCTGGACCTCTTCATCAAGAGCTGGGGGGCATTACATTCTCCTCTGCTAGAAATTGCTTGCCTACAAGCAATTCTGGACCTGTCTCATGAATCAATTGTTCCCCTTCCCAAGTGACATCCTCTATGGGTAGGTTTTTCCACTTGACCAAATATTTTCTGATGCTTCTTTTCCTCAACTTCTTCTCCCTGATTTCTAGTATCTCCTTCGGTATCAACACCAACTATCCTTCTTCATCCAAAGTGGCACTTCCTCAATAGGAGTGATATGTTTACCAATGGATCTCTTCAAATATGACACATGGAAGACATTGTGTATTTTTCTGCGCTGTGGTAGATCCAACTCATATTCCATGACCCCTACCCTTGTTTTGATTCTGTATGGACAGAAAAAACGAGATTGGAGCTTCTCTGCACCACTTCTCTTAATGGATTCCTGCCTGTACGGTTGAAGCCTCAAATAAACCAAGTCACCGACCTCAAATGTGCGCTCTACCCTGTGGTTTGCTTGTACCTTCTGTTGATTTTGTGCCCTTTGCAGGTGGTCCTTCAGTTCCCTGAGTATGTCCTATCACTACTGAATCCAGTCCTGAAAGATGGGAGCCCTATTGTCTCCAAAGGAAATCTCCACAAATGAGAGGGGTTCATAGCTGTATAAGGCCCTAAATGGTGGCATACTAATGGACATATGATGGGTGGTGTTGTAGCAATATTCCCCCAAGTGAAACGATTTAACCCATGCCTTTTGCTGCCCTACCACATAATTCTGGAAGTAGCCTTCAACCCATTTGTTAACTATCTCTGTCTGGCCATCAGTTTGAGGATGATAACTGGTGCTAGGTGTTAGGGTCGTACTTATCAACCTGAAGAGATCCTTCCAAAATGTGCTCATAAACCTGCTTTCTCTGTCACTTACTATGGTTTTGGGTAATCCATGCAATCTGAAAACCTCCTGGAAGAACAAGTCTGCAACCTATGTTGCAATGTAGACTGTGGCAATGGAAAAAAAGTGCGCAAACGTAGTCAACGTATCCACTACTATGAAAATAAAATCTTTTCCCTGAGCCTTGGGAAACAATGTGATGAAATCCATAGATATGTTTTCCCATTTGTGCTACAGAATGTCAAGTGGTTGTAGTAATACTGCTGGGTGAGTGTGTTCATCCTTGTTGGCTTGACAAGTGCTGCACTCCTTGATGTGGCGCATCATATGTTTTTTCAAGCCCTTCCAAGCAAACCTCTTCCGAACCTGCCTGTATGTCTTGATGAACCCATGATGCCCTGCTACTGGTGAATCATGGCATACTTGTAGCACCTTGGCCTTAAAAGTTGATTCAGGGACCGAGACAATTTGGCCCTTGTAGTATATGATGTCATCCATGATTCTAAAGTTGTCATCTTGTACATGTCCATCCATCACTTCGCATGCAAATTTGTTTTTTGAATATTCCACCAAAATGTGAGCCTTCCAATCCACTGAGATGTCGGTCATGGCATAGACTGATTGTCTTTGGGATAAGGCATCTGGTACCATATTATTCTTCCCTTTGACAAATTAGATGTCAAATCCATAAGCCTGGATTTTTCTCACCCACTTCTGTTTCCTCTAATTCAAGTCCTTCTGATCTAGGAAGTACTTGAGGCTGTTGTGATCTGTCCTCAAGACGAATTTTTCCCAAACCAAATACTGCCTGAAATTAGCCAATGCATGCATGACGGATATAATTTCTTTGTCATAGATGGTGTAGAGGAGCTCAAGACCTCTCAATTTTTGGCTTTCATAAACAATAGGGTGCATATGCTGCATAAGCACTGCACCAATGCCTTCCCTTGAGGCATCACACTCTACTGTGAAAGGTTGTGCAAAATCTAGTAGGGCCAATACTAGGCACGTACTCATCACTTTATTCATTTTTCAAAGGTTGAATGTGCTTCTGGGCTCCACTTGAATGCCCCTTTCTTGGTCAAATCGGTCAGAGGTGCGCAGAGTTGAGAGAAACCCTTGAAAAACCTCCTATAATAGCAACATATGCCCAAAAATCCCTTCAACTCTGTGAGTGTCCCATGTGTGGGCCAATCAAGTATAGATTTTATTTTCTCTTAATGTACCTATACCCCCTTCACTCCAATGATGCATCCTAAATAAAGGACCTATGTCATTCCAAACTCACATTTGGATTCCTTAACATATAAGGACTACTCCTCCATGATAGCCAAAATCTGCTCCACATGTTGAAGGTGCTCCTCCCGAGTTTTGTTATAGATCAATAAGTCATCAAAGAAGACCAATAGGAACTTCCTCAGTTTCTTGTTGAACAAATTATGTTAATATTATGGTAGTTTCGGGAGGTATTTACCTCCACGTGTGAACCTGACGAGAATAGAAGACTCCGGGAAGCAAGAGAAACCCTAATGAGTTGGCTAATAACCCTAGAAGCCTTGTCGGCTCAAGAAGATAATCTATATTAGGTTATTAGCCTCCAAGAGAAGAAGTTAGCCATAATTAATAATAATATACTGAACAGACACATATCCAGAAGGAGAAGTCGGCCCCAACAAATCTGGCAGAACCAGTATAAATACAAGGCGCCAGTTCTCATTTCATAGCATCTTAGAATTGTAGTTCCCAGTTTGGTGTGAACTGCAGTTCCTAGTTTGGTGCGCACATGTGAAGGAGAGTTGCAGGTGCAGTTGCAACAACAACTAGTTCTCAGTATTGGCTTGAATATCTCTTGGCTAGGGTTTGGACTATCTGATCAGTTTTTTGTGATGTGCTATCCTTGGGGAAAGGTGTGCTACCCTTTGTTTGGCTATCTAGCCTAGGGTTTGCTTTCGGAGGAATTCTTAGTCAAGGTTAAGGTTCTCGGAGGGAGGCTTTGGCCTATGGTTGGGTGACGAGGGTATCATTGATGGTAAAACGAGCACACCATCTTCTATATTCTAACAGGTTATGGGCCCACACCCCTTCAGTCAGCCTAAAACACTGGAAGGAAACATAGCCGCCAGATATTGAGCTCATTGAGGAATTGTCGCTAGGGTTACTAGCAGAAGCAACTTCCAAGACACTACAGCTAGGGTTACTAGCAGGTGCAGTTGCAAAAACCCTAAACCTCTTGTTGAGTCACCTTAAGTGACGAGATTGACCTAATCTCCGGATAGATCAATGCACCCTAGCCCAATGCATCTCCTGGTACTCTCAGAAGGCCAAGACGTGAAGTTTGGATTTCTAGTCAAATCTAGGGTTTGACCAAGTCAAGCAAGCCATGATGAACTCTATGAAGTATGAGAACAAGTTAGATGGAGCCTCTAACTTCAGAGCATGGAAGAAAAGGATTGACCTCATCCTTGCTAAGAATAAAGTATTGGATATTGTGAAAGGAAAGATCGTGAAGCTGGAGTTTGAAGAAGGAGAAGAGAAGGAACCGTAGAGCGTTGCAGCTATGGAGAAGTTCAAAGATGTTGACATCAATGCCATGAGTATCATAGTAGATTCCATAAAAGACCACTTGATACCCTACATCTCCCATCTTGGCTCATCGAATAAGATGTACGATGCCCTAACAAATCTCTTCTCAGTCAGAAACATTGGACAAGTTATGAGTCTAAAGAATGAGCTCTGTGACATGAAGATGAATGATGACGACAACATAACATCATACTTTGTAAGGATCTCCTACTTAAGAGATCAACTACAAGCTATTGAAGAGATCACTTTAGAGAAGGAATTGGTGAACATAGTACTCAATGGTCTTCCCAAGACATGAGATGATTTTGTCGCAAGCATGAACACAAGGAAGGAGTGCCCGACATTTGAAGAACTTTGGTCTTGCTGTGCTCAAGAAGAATCAAGGATCAATGCAAAAGAGAAACCCCAAAAGAAGTATGATGATCAAGCCTTCACAGCAAGATTCAAGAACTTCAGGAACAAAAGGAATTTTGGTTCAAGGAGGAAGGCAAATCAAGATAAAGACATTTCAAAAATACAATGCTTCAACTGTCAAAAGTACGGTCACTACAAGAATCAGTGTCCTGAGCTAAAGAAAAGGAAGGAGAAACACGAAGCATCGATTGCCGAAGAAAATGAACCTACAAAGAAGACTAAGCAGGATGGAAGAGACTTCTTTTACTAAAAAGTAACAACATTCTTCTTATTTTCTGTACATATCTTGTTTACATCATCTTTGTACATATCTTGTATATCTATCTCTTAGAAAGCTAAAATGTTCCAAGAAAAACTATATCTATGGAAGAACAACAAGAAAAGATGAAATATATCATGTGAAAGCTATTACAAGATAAGCCGAAATCAGAATCAATCTTGAAGAGACTTAGAAGTCAGACATCAAGAGGAATTGGAGAAAGACTTATGACGACAACTAAGATGGAAGTGTGGACTCTATTAGACAGAGAGAGCCAATTATATATTGCAGAAGATAATAAGGATGCAGATGGAAGTATGGACTCTATCAGACGGAGGGAGCCAATTATATGCATTCTTACATGAAGCAAGGATTAGGAGGGAGCTAATCCTATGATCCATTGAAGATGATGAAATGTATATATCCATGGTAGCAGCCATGAAAGACAGTACGTGTTCAGCTGAACCGTAGAAGAAGACCTCTTCGAAGAGAAGCCTTAAAGTATTCCTGGTTGTCCATCCAGATCCGTGATCCTATGATGAAACGAAGAAGTGGAATCTCTAGGGCATGGAATCTATAAAGAACTCCATGGACCCAAGAGCTAAACAAAAACATGAAGAAGAACATGAGGATTCCAAGAAAGAAAGAGAAAAACCAGTCATTGTATCAAGAATCACGAGATTACTAGCCTGATTTGAACTCACTAAAAGCAATCAAATACAAGAACTGAAAGTCGTGATGAAGAATAGTGTATGGAAGACTTATGAATGAAAGCATTGCGCGATCCAGAACCAGAGGTTCTCCCAGATGGAGGGAGAAGACTATGATGATTTCTTGTTCCAGTACACCAGACTTATCTCTATATAAGTCATTATATCATCTGCAACATCCATGAGTTGGAGTTCCACAATTAGATGAATGCAAATTATGTCATCCAGATAAATTGAATAAAGAGCGTATGAAGAGAAATCTCAAAGACTTTGAGGCATACCAGAAATAGACTCCTGTATGCAGATAAGAAGAAGACAACTTGGTGGAGAACCTCTAGTGCACAACAAAAGCATGGTGAAGATTTCGTATAACATCAAGATGACTACTCAGTAGATCAGATCTCATGATGACAGAAGAAGTGCCACATGGATATGTTCTAGTTCTCCAACTATGATATACTCTATCGTCCAGATCTACATGAAGCCTTCACAGTGTTCCAGACTAAAGTACAAGTATTACATTATCCATGATGAAGTCCATAAAGGAGAAAATGATTTCTCCAACACATATCTCCACAGATGAGCAGATAAGCAGACATTTTGGCAAGGTTTTGATCCAAGATGAAAGAGTTTGCATACTCAAGCTAGAGCTCGTGGAAACAACTTCCTTCTTATTGGAAAAGGAAGAAATGACTCTCCAAGTTAGAAGAGAGCACTGGAAATATTATTTATCTTTGTAATTGAAAAATATTCCAGATTGGACAGATGCCTTCCTGTTCTGAAAGTGGATTTAGATTTCTGACAGACAATGACTTCCCATTGTAGTTAACATGGGAGGCAGACTGATTGTTGATGTATCATAGACAACGACTTCCCATTGTGGTTAACATGGGGAGTGGTCTAGGACAATCATTCTTCTTGGCAGTCACTCTGAGTAGTGGTCAAGTAGAATGGTCTGCCTCGTCAGACAGTCATTCTTCATTGGCAGTCACTCTGAGTAGTGGTCAAGTAGAATGGTCTGCTTCGTCAGACAGTCATTCTTTCGAAGTTCACAATTGTGAGCAATTTCGAAGAATGGTCTGTTTTGGAGGTTGATGCAGGACAAACATTCCTTAGGGTTATACATTCTCTCCAGGGCACACTTTGATTAGTGTAGGAGGAATGGCCTAGGGTGGGGAATGTTCTGAATAGTTATTCCTTAGGGTTATACATTCTCTCTAGGGTGCACTTTGATAAGTGTAGGAGGAATGGCCCGGGGTGGGGAATAGTCCAGGGTCAACAATCAGGGACAATCATTCCTTAGGGTTTATACATTCTCTCCAGGGTGCACTTTAACTAGTGTAGGAGGAATGGACCAGGGTGGGGAATGGTCCAAACATTTCTTAGGGTTTATACATTTTGTCCAGGGTGCACTTTGATTAGTGTAGGAAGAATGGCCCAGGGTGAGAAATGGTCCAGGTTCATAAATCAGAAATAATCCTTCTTCCTTGTTTGTGAGGAATAGGGCAGATAGCCCATTGCTGATGAGGGCATATATTCTTTTAGATCTCACAAACGTGAATGAAAGATTGACCCAGATGATTCAGTTTATCTTTAACAATATTTTTCTGTGCAGGATGGCATCAGATGATTGTTATGGAGACTACTTATCTCTAGACAATAGAGATATACTACTGTGGTGAATATGTTTCACCATTTTGAGGCATATATTCTTTCAGAGCTCACAGATGTGAGTGAAATATTGGCCCAGATAATTCAATTTGTATCATAACATTGTTTCTGTGCAGGTTGCTATCAGATGTTTGTTATGAAGACAATAGATATAGATTACTGTGGTGGACGTGTTCCACTATTCGTGAGGCAGATATTCTTTCAGAGCTCACAGATGTGAGTGAAATATTGGACCAAATAATTCAGTATACATCATAACATTGTTTGTATGAAGATTGCTATCAGATGTTTGTTATGAAGACTGTATGACAGTAGATGAGGACTACTGTGGTGGATATGTTCCACTGTTTGCAACCTTACGTTGCTGATCAAGTACTTGTGTGTTACTTGGTTTGGTAGTGAACCACGGGATTGTAGTTATGTACTACTATGAATAGACACAGGTCTATTCTATCCTTTTTCTAATTGCCTTGAAGACTATTAGCAGTTTATTGGAGATAATGATCATTCAGATGAATGATGAACATAGATTTTCCAGATGGAAAACAGTTCAGAGATTTTACTCCTCTTGTATCACTCTATGGTGAGAGTGACCTATCCAGCATCATATCTAATTACTCAGATGAAGTATGGTTTCGAGAGATGATGTAGCTGATGGTGATGCTCATGATCTAGTCATGAAATAGTCTAGATGACTATATTGATGCTATCGGGTAAATGGTATGTTTTGTGCTCAATTCCATTACCTGTAAATACCTCTCTAGCTAGGAGGGAGTGTTACTATTATGGTAGCTACGGGAGGTATTTACCTCCACGTGTGAACCTGACGAGAATAGAAGACTCTGGGAAGCAAGAGAAACCCTAATGAGTTGGCTAATAACCCTAAAAGCCTTGTCGACTCAAGAAGATAATCTATATTAGGTTATTAGCCTCCAAGAGAAGAAGTCGGCCATAATTAATAATAATATACTTAACAGACACATATCCAGAAGGAGAAGTCGGCCCCAACAAATCTGGCAGAACCAATATAAATACAGGGCACCCGTTCTCATTTCATAGCATCTCAGAATTGCAGTTCCCAGTTTGGTGCGCACTGCAGTTCCCAATTTGGTGCGCACATGTGAAGGAGAGTTGCAGGTGCAACTGCAACATCAACTAGTTCTCAGTATTGGCTTGAATATCTCTTGGCTAGGGTTTGGACTATCTGATCAGATTTTTGTGATGCGCTATCCTTGGGGAAAGGTGCACTACCCTTTGTTTGGCTATCTAGCCTAGGGTTTGCTTCCGGAGGAATTCTCAGTCAAGGTTAAGGTGCTCGGAGGGAGGCTTCGACCTATGGTTGGGTGACGAGGGTATCGTTAATGGTAAAACGAGCACACCATCTTCTATATTCTAACAAATGATTCATGCAATATTGGAAGGTGGTTGGCGCATTAGTCAGCCCAAAAGGCATTACCAAAAACTCATAGTGACACCAGAAAGTCGTCTTGGAGATATCTTGCTCCCTCATTTTTAGCTGATGATAGTCGGAGCACAAGTCAATATTTGTGAAGTATACAGCCCGATGGAGCTCATGCAATAGCTCATCAATCCTTGAGATGGGGTATATATTTTTTATTGTCTTCTTATTTAGAGCCCTGTAGTCAATACAAATGCGCATTGTCCCATCCTTCTTTTTGAACAATACCACTGAAGATGCAAAGGGACTAGAACTTGGCCTAATTTGTCACATGTCTAATAATTCTTTAATGGCCTTTTTAATTTCGTCTTTATACTTCTTGGGGTGCCTGTAGGGAGTGGCGATGATAGGTTTCGCACCCTCCTCCAACTCTAGGATGTGCTCAAACCCCCTAGTTGGTGGTGTTGTAATATACTAGATATAAAAGTATGCAGAACAGAAATAAAATGCTAGAAATGGCAGAATAACAGTAATATAACCAGCATAATCTACACAATAACACATAAACGATATAGGAACAACAACAGAAATAACACTTTGATTCAGAAAGCAATGTTCACGGGCCTCTTCAAGGGGGAAACCTCCAGTCGAGCAACGCTCTGTTACAATAATCTCCCAGCTAGGGTTTTCATACCCTCGACCCTTATTTATACTAAATATGTCTATCAAGAGAAGCATCTAGAGGAAGGTCCTTCTAGAAGTGGAAGCTTCTATTAGGTCTTCTTACATCTGCCTTATTCTATTTTATTGAAAGGCCTTATTAATATTGAACTTTATTACATCCGAATATATTGCTCTACCTATGTGCGGGTTAGGACCCTAACATGTCCACCCCCTTAAAAACAACCTTGTCCTCAAGGCTTGAGATGTGGAAACTGCTGCAGAATGGTAGCTTGTTCCCAAGTGGCATCTGTTGGAGTTGTATCTTTCCAAGAGACTAGCACTTCCTTGATGGTTCTCTGATGCAGGCGACGCTCACACTGGTCGAAAACTTCTTATGGTTGTAGCCAAATGGATCCTTCTTCAGCTAACTCGGGAAGGTTGGTTTGAATTTGGCACCTAGTTCCAATCACCTTCTTTAAGCATGAAACATGAAAAACATGATGTAGCTTCGAATGACTGGGCAGAGCTAACTTATAGGCGACTTGTCCCACATGCTTGAGAACTGTATAAGGACCATAAAATTTGGGCACTAGATTCTGACAATGCTTGGCCTTGAGGGAAGTTTGCTTGTATGGTTGTAGTCGTAGAAACACCTGATCCCCTTCTGCAAATTGACATTCAGAGTGACCTTGATCTGCTTGTTGCTTCATGCGATTCTGTGTCATGACCAAGTTCTCTTTGAGGGTACGGAGAATATCCTCTCGAACTGTAAGTGTTTGGTCAACCGCATGGACCTTTGAGGTACCCGGTAAGTATGAGAGAACTGAAGGTGGCTTCTGTCCATATACCGCTTCAAAAGGAGTCATGCGTGTAGCTGTATGGTAGGAAGTGTAGTACCACCATGCAGCTAGGGGTAACCATTGAGCCCACTGATTTTGTTTTTCAGAGGAAAAACACCTCAGATATGTTTCCAAACACTTGTTGACAATTTTCGTTTGACCATCAGTCTGGGGATGATAAGCTGTGCTGAGATGCAATTGGGTGCCCTGTAGCTTGAACAGTTCTTGCCAAAAATTGTTTGTGAAAGTTGGGTCACGTTCAGAAACAATAGAGTGCGGCATGCCATGAAGCTTGAAGACCTGGTCCATGAAAATTTGAGCCACCGTAGATACAGTAAATGGGTGTTGAAGAGCACAGAAATGAGGATACTTGGAAAGACGATCCACAACCACCACTATGACTGGTTTATTTCCTGATTTGGGTAAGCCGATAATAAATTCCATAGAGATATCCTTCCAAATAGCAGGTGGAATTGGAAGTGGTTGTAGTGTGCCCAGAGGTTTGACTGTTTCTCCCTTGTTGCGTTGAGACACATCACATTCAACGACAAAATTACGGATGTCTTGTTTCATACCATCCCATAAAAAAGAACGTTTGACCTTGTCATAGGTTTTTGTGAATCCGAAGTGCCCCACTATGGGTGTAGCATGAAGCTCAGAAAGTACTGTGGATTTAAGCTTTGATTGCTTACTTAAATACAAACAACCTTTGAATCGAAGCTCATCCTAGAGCCAAAAGTACCCTGGGTGATCCAGGTGGATATTGGTGGCCACCCACCTTTTTCGACTAGCTCAAAATAGTTTTCTGGCAATTTTGGCAATTTACTATTTTTAGCAGGTTTAACTTCTGGGGCCATTTTGAGGGCCTAAATGAAGGTTTTTTTGAGATAGAGATGCTCAATGATAGCCGAAGTCATGATTGATCCCCCAAAATGAATCTCCTCGACGATACCTTTCCAACGAGCTATCACACGCCTAAAACGGAGATCGTATGCAAAAGTTACGACCCCGGGAAGTTGATGTACTAGCTTACCCAAACGGGGCCCACATGACTTTTGGCGCTTCATCTCCTAGGGTTAGATTTTTGGATGTCTATGACTTTTGGCATTCCCATCTATTGTAAAAAGGCCTCTAGAGCCTCATTGTAGTCATCTTCTCATGGATGCGAGTAGCAGCCACATCTCTTCTCAGAGATAAGCTACCAGCGCCTTAGCTAGTTTATTTACATTCTGTCTGTAAGCATTTTTCAGTCATTT
>ML825575.1:17735-45864 GCA_009831015.1 Picea engelmannii | reverse complement strand
GCCTTAGCTAGTTTATTTACATTCTGTCTGTAAGCATTTTTCAGTCATTTGTTATCAATGAAATAAAGTCTTATTTCCGCTGCATCTCTGCGTTTATGTGTATTTCTGTATTTCATTGTGTTCCTACATAAATCCGGATCACTGGGGGAGCTGGAGCTTTGGTCTACAATTGTTGGATCAGATGCAAACTTTTGGGATCTTGTAGCCATTCCTTTCGAACAAATTGGAGCCAATCTGGTACAATGAAGGAAAGAGAAAAAATGGATCCTTCTTCTTCATATTTTCGGGACAGGGCATCTGCCACCACATTGTCTTTGCCTTTCTTGTAAATGCTCTCATAATCATATCCAAAGAGCTTAGTCACCCATTTTTGTTGCTCCGGGGAGGAAATGCGTAGTTCCAGAAAAAACTTGAGGTTTTGATGGTTTGTCTTAATTTGGAAACGTTGCCCCAAGTGATAAGGGCACCACAGATCAACGAGATGCAGAATGGCCAACATTTCCTTTTCATAGATGGGTTTGCCCAGATTCCTTTCAGATAGTTGCTTGCTGGTGAAGGCCAAAGGTCTACCCTCTTGCATAAGGACAACACCGATTCCTTTCCCTGAGGCATCACATTCCAACACAAAGGTATTTGTGAAATCAGGAAGGGCCAGAACCGGAGTGGTGCACATGGCCATCTTCAAGGTTTGGAAAGCTTGAGCAGCGGCTGGAGTCCAAGTGAAAGAGTTATTTTTTAGGAGAGCAGTGAGAGGTGCTGCAATCTTTCCATAATTCTTAACAAACTTGCAATAATACCATGTTAAGCCCAGAAATCCACGCAAGCTTTTGAGAGTCTTTGGGTGCGACCAGTCTTGCATAGCTTCAATCTTTTTTGGATCCACCTTGACGCCATCCTTGCCAACCCAAATATTCTACTTCTGAGGTACCAAAAGCACATTTAGACTGTTTCAGGAAAAGTTGGTGCTGAGACAGTAGATGGAGAACTCGATCCGCATGAGTAAGATGGTCTGTCCAGGTTTTGCTATAGATGAGGATAACATCAAAGAAAACTAAAACAAAATGATGGAGAAAGGGATGGAAGACATGATTCATGAGGGTTTGGAAGGTGGAGGGGGCATTACACAAGCCAAATGGCATGACCAAAAACTCACAGTGGCCCTCATGAGTTTGAAAGGCCATCTTAGGAATGTCTGCCTCTTTCATACGTATCTGGTGATAGCCCGAGGGAAGATCAAGTTTAGTAAAGAATTGGGCGCCACTCAATTCATCCAAGAGGTCATCGATGAAAGGAATGGGAAATTTGTCTTTAATGGTCAGTTTGTTGAAGGCACGGAAGTCAGGACACATTCTCGAAGAACCTTCTTTCCTCAGGACCATGACTACAGGAGAAGAGTAAGGGCTAGTACTAGGGTGGATAATGCCTACATTAAGGAGTTCCTAAACGATTTTCTCAATTTCATTTTTTTTGTGAAAAAGGGGTGGCGATACGGACGTATATTGGGAGGAAGGTTTCTGGGTACAAGGGGAATGGAATGATCATGAAAACCGTGGGAAGGAGGGAGTCCTTGGGGAGTGGAAAATACCATTTGATGTTTAGAAAGGAGGGCTTGGAGGTCTTGCGGCATCGGGGGTGTCTCTGTTGCTTGTATGGCATGGAGTTGGGCAATGACACCAGAATTACTTTTTTTGAGCAACTTTTCCATGCGATGGGAACTAATGACCTCAGGTGAACCAACAGTGATGCCTTGGAATTTATATTGGTGGCCTTCCTGGTCAAATTTCATGGTTAATTCCTTAAAATCCATGAGAATGGGACCCAAAGTCCTTAGCTAGTCTGCACCCAACACAATGTCACAACCGCCCATGTCTGTAGCAAACATATGGAATTTTAGGTGGTAGTCACCAATTTGGAGACACACATATTTACAACGCCCTTCACATTTCATGGAACCACCATTGGCAATCATGATTTGGAAATTGTTGACGACATGGATGTAGCAATGAGTTTCTTGGGCAATGCGGTGATGAATAAAATTATGGGTGCTTCCACCATCAACCATAATGATGACCTTCCGATGCTTGATGTAACCGACTAACTTGAGGGTTTGGGGGGCGAAGAAGCCAGTGGGAGCATTGAGGGAAATGATCGGTTCCACTTCGGGAGGGTCTGAGGGAGGGGTTATGTTAGTGATTTCAGGTGACTCAGACACAAGGGGAGTTTCAACATCCTCTTCTGAAATATCCTCAGAGATGGCCATAAAAAGCTTTTGTTCCTTACACCTGTGGCCCGGGAAATATTTGTCATCACAATTATAACAAAGGCCTTTGAGTTGGCGTTCAACCATTTCAGCCCTGGTCAAATTTTGGATCTTTAATGGGGCGGAGGGAGTAGTTGGATTTACGGGTTTAGGGTGAGGGATAAAGGAGGGTTTACAGTTTTGAGAGGATACAACCTGTTGTGCTTCTTTATCTTTTTTAGTAGCCTCCACCCAACTCGAAGGTCGATCCATGAGGACATGGGCCCGAATCTCATCCTTGAGGCCACTGATAAAACACTCTCGAAAAAAAGTATCAGTCATGCCCTCTGTTCGAAAAGTCAGGCGCTCAAAGGCAGCTATGAAGTCTTCTACTGTTTCTAATTGTTTCAACTTTGTCAAATGGCCCAAATGGTTGGTGTCAATGTCAAAGCATTCATAAAGCTCAGTCACAAATTGGGTCCAAGCAATATACCCTTGACGGGAAGTTTTTCTCCATTGCCACCATTGCCAATTTTCTTGATCTAGATGGAGAACACCATAGCGAAGTTTGGCCAAGTCATCTGTAATGCCGTATAAAGAGAAATAATGTTCCATTTGGGTTACCCAACCAGTGGGGTTTGAGCCATCAAATTTGGTCACATCCACCCATAGAAGGCGTAGGTCACGTTGTAAGTGATGGTGCTGAAAGGTATGGGAATGGGAGGAGTGTTCACATTCAGTCTTTGGAGGTGCGTCAGAGAAAGGGTCATCTGCAGGGATCTTCAGTTTGGTGCAGAGTGATGCAAAGATAGATTCAAGCTAGGTGGTTAGTTCTTGTTTGACTTCCTCCATTGAGGACTACATGGTTGTATTGATGGGTGTATCGATGGAGGCAATAGTGGCACTGAGTCATTTCACTTCTTTTTGGGTCTCGAGGAAACCAGATTGCAAGGTGTTGAAGTGAGATTCTAGGTCTTGGCTACGGGTATGGGCCATCGGGATGGGTGAATTGAAAAGGGGTGGGCGGGGTAAAAAATTTTGCCAAAAAATGATATGGATGAATGTGATAAAGGCGAAGAGATGGATCCAATGGAATAGGTCTCAAATAGTGGTGAAAAATTTTCCAAACCTTTTTTTTTTTTTTTTTTTACCTGCGGAGTGATACTCCGGTCTGAAGAATACTGCAGCGATGAAATCCCCAAATGCTTAACCAGTAAGAAAAGTGTAGTGATTTGGAAACTCGAACACAGTTGCACGGCAACAGATTTGGTCTATTTTAATTTGTTTATGTTTCTGTCCCCCAAGGGTTCTACAGACAAGGGTTTGCCCTGTGCTCTTTGATATACGTGCGGGGTCTAACAATAGTACTCGGACCAATATCTTAGGGCACTAACTAAGGAGGATAGACTGTACCCTTAGCCGTACTACCTGACTACCCAGGTACTAGAGAATAAATTCCCAAGTGCTGTTCTCGGTGGCACTATAGCAGTCAAGTGGCCGATCGGTTTATCTAAAGAGGACTTCAGGAAATCTAGGCCGATTCCGTACACATACACTTTCTAATGCGCTACCACTCGAAGGGGTACCAACAGGGGTTACAAGGGTGGCCAACAGATGTGCACTTAAGAACCACTTGTATTTCCTGCGTGTATGAATCCCTCAACCGTGGGTTTATGAGCGTAACGACATATATCTGTGGCTTAAAGACGTCGGAATATGTCTCTACCCTGAAAAAAAATTTCCCACAATTTCTGCCAAGGAAAGTGCTCTGATACCACTTGTAATATACCCGATATAAAAAGTATGCAGAACATAAATAAAATGCTAGAGATGGCAGAATAACAGTAATATAACCAGCATAATCTCCACAATAACAGAGAAATGATATAATAACAACAACATAAATAACACTTTGATTCAGAAAGCAATGTTCACGAGCCTCTTCGAGGGGGAAACCTCTAGTCGAGCAGTGCTCTGTTACAATAATCTCCCAGCTAGGGTTTTCATACCCTCGACCCTTATTTATACTAAATATGTCTATCAAGAGAAGCATCTAGAGGAAGATCCTTCTAGAAGCGGAAGCTTCTATTAGGTCTTCTTACATCCGCCTTATTCTATTTTATTGAAAGGCCTTATTAATATTGACCTTTATTACATCTGAATATATTGCTCTACCTATGTGCAGGTTAGGACCCTAACATGTGCCCCTGGTGGTTTGGGCTCAAAGACCTTATTGTGCCTGTCAATGATTTTAAGGATCTATGGTGATGTTGTCAACCACCAATTCTGTCAATTTTATCATGATTAAAAGTCATCACAAAGAGATAAAATCTTTCTATAGCTGCCTTCTCCTTACATTTAAAAATGATTTCGTCTTTTGCCTTCAAGGAGATTTATTGGGCTAGCTCATTATATGATTTTTTCGTTTGCTTTGTTTAAATTTCATGATTGCAAGCATGAAATTGAAACAAAACTTGGCTTGGCTAATCATTCTGCAGTTTGTGATTTTTTTCCTTTCTTTTGCTAAAGAGATTACACCTTGAGGGGACCTACATGTTTATAAGTTTTAAGTTTTATAAGCCTATTGATTAATCCATTGTCACAATTTTATGCATTATGGGATTATATATGGTTGATTTTATGGTTTGATTATTTTATATCCTTAATCGAGCAGAACCTTGGATTAACATTTGAAACACGCTTCATGCTCTTAACAATCATGTCGCTTTCATATCACCTGGTAAATGGACTAATGTACTCACGATTACACATCATCCTGTTGTCATGTACATTTAATGACCTTCATTCATTATTCGAATAGGCAGTTGATAGTGGTTGGGGTTTAATATTCATTATGTGTAATGGTTCATAGGCCTGCGCGTCCTCTAGTTTTCTATCACTCCAAACTTAAATTACCAAACATGATAATCACCCAAGTTTGTAGGTATCGGGCTATTTCAGTTTTTACAGACCTCTCCTTATTTTTTGTCTATTGGAAAATGAAGCCTCCCTCTTGTGGTATCTACTGTGTCTGTTTGATAGAAACCATGCCCCCCATGGTTTGAATCGAACCTAATGGCTGTCAAGCCCTTCTCGCCCACGACGATGCCATAAACAATTTACAGGCGCACGGTTGGGACATTTTTATCCCAAAATTCTAAGGTTATAACTTGGCGATCGCACAGGCCTTTTCTCAAACATTTGATGGGTTTAGAGCCAAAGTTGGGGATCTGCAATTGGAGGTCACATAGGAATCTATAGCCCGGGCAACAAGACTATCACAAGAAGGCGAAAAATGGTTCAAAAGTGCTAAACTAGAAGACATGTCTTGGAGCCTGTTCATGGTCTCTCAGAAATCTACATGTTGGCCTAAAGGTACTCCTATTACCCTCTTTAAACCTCGATGGCACGACCTTCTTCTGATTCTGAAACAGTTTATAACGTGCGAGGGCAGGTATGGTTTGGTATTTTTATACCACATTCGACTGTTGATGTTGTTCCTAGGGTTTAAGATAAACATGCCATTCTATTTGTTAATGAGCCTGCATAAGATGTCAAAGTGTTATAAGAAACAAAGTTTAAACCCTTTGTCTAGCCTCTTCCACCACGGGCTTATACGAATTCTGCTACTATTGCACCTGTCTCAAATTGGGGACACTTGTGAAAACTTCCTATGTCGAAACAATTACACCCTACTCGAGAGCACATTTGACTCACCTTTGCATTGAAATGGAAACCCTAATCCTGATAACCCTGTGACCGAAAGTCAACGTTTTGTTTCATCTAGAGACTCTGAGCTCATTGAACCAAATTATGTCGCTATGAAAAAGCCTCTTGGTAAAAAATCCAGATATAATTTTGTACCCAAGAAATCGTTAGAAGACATAGTGGATGTATTGAAGGAGAGGGTTTCTCCTGCTCCTGCTAGTGAGCTGACTTAGGGTTTGATTGATGAACCAGTTGTTAAGAAAAATCATAAGAAGAAGAAACATGATAACTCAGATTTGAGTTTTATAAACAAGAGATCTGGCCGATTAATATCCAAGAGTCTGAGAAATTGAAACCAGGATCATTTGAGCTTGATCTCAGTGATCGAGCTCAATGATCACTGTTTCGATGACGAGATCAATGATTTCCTTACACGAGAAGAAGTGGATAACCAGTCTCTCGGAAACAAAACTGTTGGTCAGTCTGTACAATACAACTTTGTTTCTAGACTACCTCCGTTTCTAAAAGGCTAAGAGGGCTTTGCTAGCATAAGCCATGATTTGAAACGAGCTACAGGAAAGGTTGAAGCACCCATTGCTGAGTACATTCAATTTCAGCCTGCTATATCACCCGTGCACTATAACAATAGTCTATACTAGGTAGAACGGTATTACAGAGACATACCATATTTATAGGCATACTTAAAACATTTGGCTGCTCAAAATTCTCTACTTGAACGAGAAAATCAAGAGTTAAAAGCATGCGCAGATCGGGCAAGTAAAAGACCCAAAAGATCGGGTAGTGTGATTATAAAAATGCAACCAACTTCGATGCCATCATTAATTCAGAACTATCCTACCCTTCATTATCTAATTTCTAGAATGGTAAAAGTGATTTTGATTTTATTTCATTTTATTCTGTTATAAAAGTCAAATAGGAAGATTTATTTTGATTTTCTTTGTTAATATAAGACTAGCTACAGAATCTCACGTTTCTATAGCCAGTCTATTTCTAAATGTTAGTTTGTATTATTTTCTAAATATCAATTTTGTTTCGTCATCTACAAGAAAATAATAATCATGGTGCTATTCACAAGGAGAAGCCATCTCAAATTATGTGTTTTATAGTTTACTAGTTTCTTTTTGTTTGATAAAACTTTGTCATTATGTAATAAATTTTGATAAACAAACTACTACAGGAATGGTTTCTTGTTGTACTATCTTTTTAAAGCAATCTATTTTTTGAGGATTACACTCTATCTTGCGTGATAAGAGTTTGTTAATCCAAGACTAGTTTAAATAGTGATTGTTGTTAGTAGTATAGAACAACTTTTGTTGGGATACAGTATGGACATGTGATTTTGGGAACTGATATGGGAAAGCTATTCACCATCGGCTTTAGACCCGTGTGATGCTTATTCCATTGTGTTCTTCTATTGCCTCGGTCTTATGAGATATTATTATGTTTGATGCAACTTTAGCCTTGTCATCATATTGTTAAGCATTTAGATGTTGTCCATAATTTGTTATTCCATTTTGTACCTGTGATCAATCTGTTATTTGATTATTATTGATTTATGTTAGATATTAAATGGTGGATAATATTAATACTTGAATTGATTTTCCTTTTATTCTAAGTTACTGATTATCATAAGATCACAAGATTTTTACAGTTATCATTCTGCTGTTATATTCTCACTCCAACACATCAAACACTTCTTGGAATTTATTCTGGAAGTACTAGTATTGTTATGTCACAAGTTTCCCGTACAGGCAAGACAAGTAGGAGTTTAAACAACACAGGAAGATAAACTCAGTTTAATCGATTAGTTGCAGGTTAGTCTGTGTGTTATTTAGTTACATTATTGATTAATGAAATGACGATGGTATGAATTAGCTTTGACTGTTTATGTATCGTTGTTTCAATCATATCTACTTAATATTATTAGTTTTAAATCTTTAAACATTCAAAAAGAAAACAAAAAGATTGATGTGCTTTCTTTATCTCGTTTATAAACACTTTCAAGAACATTCATTTCGCAAGATTTCAAGTAAACCTTACAATATGTATATAGGCTATTTATAATCATTTGTACATATTCATGTTTCTATTTGAACACTTGTTATTAGTAAACTTATATTCTTATTATCATAGCCTTAGATTAGTTTATTTCTTTTTATCATTTTTAGGACTTTAGTTGGCTAACGGAGCCATTAAACCCGTCGCGTCATTTCATTCCAAACGACTTGGGTTATTTAAACAACCCTGGTCTAGATCTGACCTTCCAGTTGACGGTGTGTCACGTACGCCCGTCAACAAATGGCGCTAGAAGGAGGGCCTGAAATTAATTGATGGCATGTGGAGGTCGTAAGACTCCCCCACACACTCACACTCATGTCATAACACGTAGTCGCTCCGACACAAACGTTACACTTGAAACAACAACTACCTCAAACAATAACCCTGATATTCCTTTCATACCAGTGACACCACTCCCTCAAGGGATTGGCCTCCAAGAAATTGTCCGCCAGTCACTTATAAGAACTCAAAGTGCCTTATCCCGTATTAGACAACCTGGTAAACAACTCAATCAACCCCTTGACTTTACAAATCTACAAGAACAACTTTAAAGCACTGGTCTGCCTAGAAACATGGTAGGGATTGGAAATACTACCAATCCTACTGAAGCCCTTATCCTTGGTGCCGAAGTATCTGGTATTCCACCTGGTTCTTCTCCACCTTCTTCAGGAGGTGAATCCTCGGGCGAAGTCAGTTCTTCATCTGAACCATCACAACCTTCGACTCCACCAACTGCCATGGAAAACCAAAATAATCCTGCCAGACCTTGGCTCGATCAAGATGTTGTGGCTGTGCTTGGACCCCAACACCCACTACCTAAACATCCAGAGAAATGGTTGCCCAAATTTGATCCAGATTCGAAGAAATCAGTTGAGGATCACATCAAGAAATTTATTCTAGCCATTAGACTCCGAAGTGTCGAACATAAATATGTAGTATGTAGATTATTTCCTTATACTTTTGAGGGAAATGCTTTAACCTCGTATTTCTCTCAACAGTCTCAGACCATCGTCTCTTGGGACAAGTTCGAAACTTGTTTTCTAGAAAATTTTGGAGTTGATAAATCTCCAGAAGTCTTGGTTATGGAACTCTCTAGCTTAAAAATGAACCCCAAAGAAAAAGTGAAAGACTTTAACCAAATATTTTGAACACTAAAAAACAAAATCCTTGTAGATTCGCTGCCTGCAGAAAGCTTAATTGTCACATATTATACTAAGGCCTTGCATAATAACATATCCATATGGGTTAAAAGGTCCAAAAAGAACACGTTGTTAGAAGCCTTTGAGGAGGCAAGTCAAATTGAGAAAGATATATTGATTTTTAAAGATAATCTTAGTAGTGAAGCTTAAACAACTCCATCTTCTAAGAAAAAAATAGAAATTCTCACTAGGCCTCCTCAACCTAAAAATCAACAAGAAACATTAGACTTAGAGGGCCCGCAGAAAGCTTTCCATAAACTATCCAATTAGGTCATTGACTTGGAAAGATCTGCCGAGGAGGCATCCACAAAAAGAAGTTTCAAACCCCCTTTTAGAAAACCTTTCCCTCCAAACTGGCCAAACCCAACCACAAAAGGTCTAAATTTTGAAAGTTTACAGTATGCTTTGCAAACGATACTAGAAGCGCATGACAATTCTATTTCTATTCCTCCTGAAAATCCTGATGACACAGCTGAGGAAGAAGTACCAGAAGAGGAAGACTCATCTCGTCCCCTCTTCGGGCACTTATCCGACAGTATTTTCCAAGCGAATTTTGAAACTATTCACCCCTACAATACTAGAAGCAAAACACAAAACAAGCCCGCACCCGAAACAAGTAAAAATGTGTTTCCAAAACAACCAAAGTAAACTAAAATTAAACAAAGCCTAATTGCCCCAGTTCTAAAGTATGATTTAATTGAAGATCTAAAAAAATTAAGGGCAAATATTTATGTTTTTGAACTGCTGAAATTTCCTCTTATTTTGCAGAAAATGCTTCAAAGCATCGTTGAAAACAGTAAAAAGAATGAAGTTAGCAATAAAAAATCAGCAGAAATTGACTTAAACGGAACTAAAAATGTCCCAACTAAAAAGACATCTGAACATCAAGACAAAAGGGACTTAGCAGAAAAAACTGTAGGAAACCTAGATAAAACTGTTTCAGGGACAACAACAAAAAATCAGCAGAATTCTATATTTTCCTCACGAAAAAATGTCCCCCCCTTTTTATTGACTTTTGAGATTTTTAATAGGAATGTACATAATTGTATGGTTGACTCCGGTGCATCATCAAACATGATGCCTCTCTTTGTATGCCAGAAAATTAATGCAGAAGTAAAACCTTCTGATCTAAAAATCATTCAGCTAGATCGAACGAATGTTAAAGTGATCGATGAGCTTAAGAATGTGCCGATTAGATTATCATATAATCCTAATTTTCATCAAGTGATTTATATTATCGTTGTTGATATTCTTGAAGTTTATGGTCTCTTTTTAAGCAGAGATTGGTCAGAACAACTGCACGGTTATTTTTCTACAGACTGGTCTCATTTATGGCTGCCTGAAAATGGACAGCCCAATAAGATCAGAATAAACAGAGAACGTTACCTTAAGCATACCGTGACAGATCTGAACGATCCAAATGAGCCTTTTGTTACCACTACAAATTCCATTGAAACACAGGGAATGAATACCTTTTTTGGTAACTTCATGACCGGAATTTCCTCTATCACTTAACAAGAACAACCTTTGGTCCCTATATTTTGTTCAGATTGATGTTCAGGTAAACTCTATCCCCAAATCTATTGTGAGATTAGAGAATTTTTATGACTTGGATGACAACTTTAGAGGGGTAGTCAATTGCAAAACTAGCAGTTCCTCTTTTCTCTTTGAAACTGTTAATTTTTGAACACGAGATAATCCTCAAAATATTAATTTGGGGAAGGGATGTTCTGAACACGAAACATCCGCTTTTATAAAATTATTTAAAGAATATAAAGATCTATTTGCATGGACGTACGATGATCTAAAATCTTTCGACCCAAATATCATACAACACGTAATCCCCATGAAGCCTCAGACTTAGCCTTTCCAACAAAAAATGAGGAAAATGCATCCTCAATTGGAACCTACCATTAGAAAGGAACTGAATAAATTATTAACTGCAAAGATAATTTTCTCGGTTAGGCACACTCAATGGGTGTCTAACTTAGTCCCTGTAAGGAATAAAAGTGGTGAAATTCGACTTTGTGTCGATTTTCGAATTTTAAATCGAGCATCTGATAAAGACAACTACCCTGTTCCTCCAATGGAACAAATTCTACAATAGTTGTCTGATTCCGATAGACTATCTTTGTTAGATGATTTTTCAGGATACAACCAAATCCTTATGTCTCCTTCGGACCAGCTTAAAACCACCTTTCATACCCCATGGGGAACTTACGCCTACAGGAAAATGCCTTTTGGAGTAATAAGTACTGGAGCCACTTTTCATAGAGCAATGGATATTGCTTTCCCTGGCCTCATTAACCAGTCAGTGGTGGTCTATCTTAATGATGTCACCGTCTTTTCAAAACACAAGAAATATCACTTGTCTCACCTTAAGGATGTCTTAGAACGATGCCGCAATTTCGACATATCTCTCAATCCCAAAAAACCAGTCTTTGCAGTAGAACAAGGGAAACTACTTGGGTTTATAGTATTTAAAGATGGGATGATTATTGACCCTGAAAGAACCCAAGCCATTGCTAAACTTCACCCTCCCTCTTCCAAGAAGGCCATGCAATCCTTTTTGGGTAAGATTAATTTTGTCAGATGATTTGTGACGAGTTTCTTTGAAATGGTTAGACCTCTAGAAAATCTAATTAAAAGGGATGTTTTGTACAGATGGGGAGCACAAGAAAGTCAAACTTTCGATTATATAAGAAAATCCATAATAGAAGCTCCTTCCCTGATGAGTTCCGATTTTTCTGAAGATTTCACTCTATACACTTTTGCATCTGACATATCATATGTTGTTGTGCTTACACAGAAAAACCCTGAAAGCAATGAGATACCCATTGTCTTCATGAGCTCTACTTTTAAAGGAGAAAAACTTAATTACCCCGCGGTATATCAACTTGCTTATGTTGTTTTTAAAGCAATGAAACACTTCAAGTCTTACCTATTGAAATCCAGGACCAAAGTTGTTATTCCTTACCCCACTGTAAGAAATCTATTAATACAAAAAGAGATAGGTGAGAAAATGGCAAATTGGATGACATCACTACAGGAATATCATCTTGAAATAACCCCTGCCCAAATTGTTAGAGGTCAAGGATTGTGTAAATTAGTGGCTGATTCAGTTGACGAATTAGAAAGTCAAATAAATACATCAACTGTGAATCAACATAATGAAAAACAGATGAGCTGTGCACAAACTACACCTAATTCTTGGTATGAGAACATCAGATTTTATTTACTGCATGGATTTTCTCCTCATAATCTTGATCCCAGAAACAAACGCGCACTTAGGATTAAATCTTCATCTTTCCAATTAATTAATGATATATTATTTTGAAATAAATTTGATGGTGTTTTTTTGAGTTGTTTAGAAAAAGAGGAGTCCGAAAAAGTGTTGGTTGAACTTCATTTTGGTGATGTCGGTGGTCATTTTGGTGGAGATACTACTGCCCACAAAGTGCTAAGGGCTAGATACTATTGGCCTACCTTGTTCAAGGATGCTCATACGTTGTCCCGCAAGTGTATAATCTTTCAAAAGGCTGCAGGACGGGTGAAAAAGGCAGCTTTCCCTTTGCAACCTGTTACTGTAGATGCACCTTTTTAGCAATGGGGTCTAGACATTATAGGACCA
The DNA here is from genome assembly GCA_009831015.1 of Picea engelmannii. Lineage (NCBI taxonomy): Eukaryota > Viridiplantae > Streptophyta > Pinopsida > Pinales > Pinaceae > Picea > Picea engelmannii. The sequence continues at coordinate 33,008 of ML825575.1, read as the reverse complement.
ATCAATCCCCCTTCTTCGCAACAACAAAAGTACATCCTCACAACAACAGACTATTTTACAAGATGGTTAGAAGTTGTACCTTTAAAAGTGGTCAACACCAATCATGTAGTGTCATTTTTGAACTCCCACATTATCACTCGATTCAGAATTCCTGAATGTCTGGTTTTTGAAAATGCTTCGTATTTTTCTTCCCTAGATATGAATGTTTTCGCTTTGGAAAAAGGGATTAAACTAAATTATTCTGCTAGCTACTACCCACAAGGGAACGGTCTAGCCAAGTCGACAAATAAGAATTTAATCAAAATTGTAAAAGGGACAGTTTCAGAAAACCACAAGAATTGGCATAATGCATTGTACAAAGCACTTTGGGATGATAGGGTAACTTCAAAAGCCTCAGTTAGTAATTCTCCTTTCTTCCTCGTCTACGGAAGAGAATCCATCCTCCCCCCGCATGTCTTACTTACTTCTCTGCAATTATCGTAGAAAGTTCAATAAGAAGAGTGCCCTCTAGAAAATCGAATAAACGCTTTATTAAAACTAGAAGAGGTGAGAAATCAAGCAAAGCAGAAATTGGACGAGCACCAACAAATTGTGAAGTGGTTTGATGCAAGCTCATCTTCTGATAGGAATTTCGATGTTGGGGATTTGGTTCTCAAGTGGGACAAAGCGCACGAGGTTAAGGGGGAACATACCAAGTTCCAAAACCTGTGGCTGGGACCATTTGTAATTTATGAGAAATTGGGTCCTAGCTCTTTTCGTCTGCATAATTTGGAGGGACAACCAGACACTTTCCCAGTGAATGGCCAAGCTCTCAAGAGATATTTCTCTTGATGATTTATGATCCACCCTCTTGTATATATTTTTTAATTTTTTTTTTTCTGTTTTTGATTTTGGTTCTCTTCATTTTGCTTGATTTTGGTTTGTTTTCTAAATAATCATGTCTGAACAGTACCATTAGCAGTCATTGATAACATTTCAAGCACCTGAACAGTAAATGCTAAACTCAAATCAACAGAAGTAAGTTTCTGTTCAATCAATGTTTCTGGTTTCTCATTAAAATTACAAGAAGACGCGATTATCCTTAACAAACTGCTAACGTCGTCCCTATTTTAGTGAGGACAACTCAACTGTGCTTCCCCATCCTAGAGATGATTTCTTGACAGAAATCTAATAGTCCAAATCATCATAAAAGTCATCAGAATAGAAATATTATTCTTAAATGATCAATATTTTCATTACCAGACTATGAGATCTTCAGTATCACCCCGCTCTCTTGAATATCATGAAGTTTCTAGAAATTTATAAACAAATTTTAGAGAGTTGGAAGCATTATAACGTGTGGGAATTGTATGTAAACCCGATGGGACACTGAACAGGTCTGTTGGCAGCAGGTAAATGCACACATGATACCAAGGCAACTTCGTCGGGGTACTGAACAGGCCTGTTCGCAGTGAAACAATGCCAGGTTTAGGAAGATCTTCAGGTATGTCTTCTAATTTGATAAAGTGTGAAGATGTTTTTATCATGAATGGATGACTCTTGGACATTATAGAGGTACTAGAGTGGGTTAAATGACATCCCTGCCGAGGCTATGGACGCCTGCTGGCAGCAGTGGCACTGTCAATGGTATTGAATTCATCTGCATAAACATCACTACACCTGTGATTGAAATAAGGTACCAAATTACATTTTCAGACAGAAATGCATCCAATGTTATGACTGTGTTATTTACTGAGTTATTATTAGAACGCTTGATCTGTCGTCAACTGTTTCTAAAAATTTATTTCGTTTGTGCCCCTAACATAATTTTTTTGGTGATGCAGAGATAACTGCTTTGCCTAGCGTGTCGCCATTGTTGGCAGCCACCAATTCTATCAATTTTATCATGATTAAAAGTCATCACAAAGAGATAAATTATTTTTGTAGCTGCCTCCTCCCTACATTTAAAAATGATTCTTTCTTTTGGATTCAAGGAGATTTATCGGGCTAGCTCATTATATGAGTTTTTCGTTTAAATTTTCATTTGCTTTCTTTAAATTTCATGATTGCAAGCATAAAATTGAAACAAAACTTGGCTTGGGTAATCATTCTGCAGTTTCTGATTTTTTCCCTTTCTTTTGCTAAAGAGATTACACCTTGAGGAGACCTACATGTTTATAAGTTTTAAGTTTTATAAGCATATTGATTAATCCATTGCCACAATTTTATGCATTATGGGATTATCTATGGTTGATTGTATGGTTTTATTATTTGATATCCTTAATTGCACAGAACCTTGGATTAACATTTGAAACATGCTTCATGCCTTTAACAGTCATATCGCTTTCATATCACCTGGTACATGGACTAATGCACTCACGATTACACATCATCCTGTTGTCATGTACATTTAATGAACCTCATTCATTATTCGAATAAGCAACTAATAGTGGTTGGGGTTTAATCTTCATTGTGTGTAATGGTTCATAGGCCTGCGCGTCCTCTGGTTTTTTGTCACTCCAAACTTAAATTACCAAACATGATAATCACCCAAGTTCGTAGGTATCAGGTCGTTTCAGTTTTCACAGACCTCTCCTTATTATTTGTCTATTTGAAAACGAAGCCTCCCTCTCGTGGTATCTATTGTGTCTATTTGATAGCAACCATGGCCCTTGTGGTTCGAATTGAACCTAATGGTTGTCAATCCCTTCTCGCCCATGACGATGCCATAAATGATTTACAGGCGCACGATTGGGACATTTTTATCCGAAAATTTGAAGGTTATAACCCAACGGTCGCACAGGCCTTTGCTCAAACGTTTGATGGGTTTAGAGCCAAAGTTGGGGATCTGCAATTGGAGGTCACAGAGGACTCTATAGCCCGGGCAACAGGATTGTCCTAGGAAGGCAAAAAATGGTTCAAAAGTTCTAAACTAAAGACGTGGCTTGGAGTCTGTTCACGGTCTCTCAGAAATCTACATGTTTCCCTAAAGGTACTCCTATTACCCTCTTGAAACCTCGATGGCATGACCTTCTTCTGATTCTGAAGCAGTTTATAACGTGCGAGGGTAGGTATGGTTTAGTATTTTTATACCACATTCGACTGTTGATGTTGTTCCTAGGGTTTAAGCTAAACATGCCATTCTATTTGTTAATGAGTCTGCATAAGATGTCAAAGCGTTATAAGAAATATAGTTTAAACCCTCCGTCTAGCCTCTTCCACCGCGGTCTTATACGAATTATGCTGCTATCGCACTTGTCTCAAATTGGGGACACTTGGGAAAAATTCCTATGTTGAAACAATTTTGCCCTACCCAAGAGCACATTTGACTCACCTTTGCATTCAAATGTAAACCCTAATCCTGATAACCCTGTGACCGGAAGTCAAGGTTTCATTTCATCTAGAGACTGTGAGCTCACTGAGTCAAATTCTGTCGCTATGAAAAACCCTCTTGGTAAAAAACCCCGATATAATTGTGTACCCAAGAAATCGTTAGAAGAGGTAGTGGATATATTGAAGGAGAGGGTTTCTCTTGATCCTACTAGTGAGCTGACTAAGGGTTTGATTGATGAACCAACTGTTAAGAAAAATTGTAAGAAGAAAAAACATGATAACTCATATTTGAGTTTTATAAACAAGAGATCTGGTCGATTAATATCCAGTAATCTAAGAAATCGAAAGCAGGATCATTTGAGCTCGATCTTAGTGATCAAGGTCAATGATCATTGTTCCGATGATTAGATCAATGATTTCCTTGCATGAGAATATGTGAATAACCAATGTCTCAGAAACGAAATTATTGGTCAAGTTGTACAATACGACTTTGTTCTAGACTACCTTCGTTTGTAAAAGGCCAAGAAGGCTTTGCTGGCATAAGCCATGATTTGAAATGAGCTACAAGAAAGGATGAAGCACCAATTGCTGAGTACATTCAATCTCAGCCTGCTATATCACCCATGCACTGTAACAATTGTTTAGACTGGATAGAACGATATTACAGAGACATACCATATTTACGGGCACAATCAAAACATTTGTCTACTCAAAATTCTCTGCTTGAACGAGTAAATCAAAAGTTAAAAGCATGCGTAGACCGGGCAAGTAAAAGGCCCAAAAGATCTAGTAGTGTGATTATAGAAAATGCAACCAACTTCAATGCCATCATTAATTCAGAACTATACAACCCTTCACTGTCTAATTTCTAGAATGGTAAAAGTGATTTTGATTTTATTTCATTTTATTCTGTTATAAAAGTCAAATAGGAAGATTTATTTTGATTTTCTTTGTTAATATAAGACTAGCTACAAAATCTCACGATTATGTAGCCAGTCTATTTCTAAATGTTAGTTTGTATTATTTTCTAAATATCAATTTCGTTTTGTCATCTACAGGAAAATAATAATCATGGTGTTATTCACAAGGAGAAGCCATCTCAGATTATGCATTGTATAGTTTACTAGTTTCTTTTTGTTTGATAAAACTTTGTCATTATGTAATAAATTTTGATAAACAAACTCTTACAGGAATGGTTTCATGTTGTATTGTTTTTGTAAAACAATCTATTTTTTGGGGATTATACTCTATCTTGCATGATAAGAGTTTGTTAATCCAAGACTAGTTTAAATAATGATTGTTGTTAGTAGTATAGAACAAATTTTGCTGGGATACAGTATGGACATGTGATTTTGAGAACTGATATGGGAAAACTATTCACCATCGGCTTTAGACCTGTGTGATGCTTATTCCAATGTGTTCTTCTATTGCTTCAGTCTTATGAGATATTATTATGTTTGATGAAGCTTTAGCCTTGTCATCATATGGTGTTTCATATTGTTAAGTATTTAGATGCTGTCCATAATTTGTTATTACGTTTTGTATCTGTGATCAATCTGTCATTTGATTATTATTGATTTATGCTAGATATTAAATGGTGGATAATATTAATACTTTGAATTGAGTTTCCTTTTATTCTAAGTTATTGATTATCATAAGATCACAAGATTTTTACAGTTATCATTCTGTTGTTATATTCTCACTCCAACACATCAAACACTTCTTGGAATTTATTCTGGAAGTACTAGTATTGTTTTGTCACGGGTTTCCCTTATAGGCAGGACAAGTAGGAGCTCAAACAACACAGGAAGATAAACTCAGTTTAATCAATTAGTTACAGGTTAGTCTGTGTGTTATTTAGTTAAATTATTTATTAATGAAATGACGATAGTATGAATTAGATTTGACTGTTTATGTATCGTTGTTTCAATCATATTTACTTAGTATTATTAGTTTTAAATCTTTAAACATTAAAAAAGAAAACAAAAGGATTTATTTACTTTCTTTATCTCGTTTAGAAACACTTTCAAGAACATTCATTTCACAAGATTTCAGGTAAACCTTGCAAGTTGTATATAGGCTGTTTATAATCATTTGTCCATATTCATGTTTCTATTTGAACACTTGTTATTAGTAAACTTATATTCTTAGTATCATAGCCTTAGATTAGTTTATTTCTTTTATCATTTTTAGGACTTTAGTTGGCTAACGGATCCATTAAACCCGTCGGGTCATTTCATTCCAAACGGATTGGGTTATTTAGACAACCCTAGTCTGGATCTGACCTTCCAGTTGATGGTGTGTCATGCATGGTCGTCAATAGGTGAATAGTGAGTTTCCCCTTTCTTATCTACCTTGATTAATGTTCTACACTCTGCTGCATAAACAATGACTTCCCTCCTGAAGATGGCCTCCATGTGCTTTGTTGTCACCACTCTCAGTGTGTTGCCTGTCATGCCCCTAAGAATCACCTTTTTCCCATTTTCCTCAGTAAAGGACATTTCCATGGTTTTGTAATTTGTGGCGATTGGCCCCAATGTACTAAGCCACTGTACTCCAAGGATGATGTTGGTGTCTGGAAGGTCCATCACATAGAAATCTTGTGCCAAATCATGCATGCCTAATGTAAGCTTCATTCTTGGACTGTATTTGTCACAATGCATGGAGCGCCCCCCTGACACCTCCACATGAAATCCCTCAAACTCAACAGTAGGTATGTGTCTCCTTTGTAGCATAGATGAATCGATGAAGTTGTGTGTAGCACCCCCATCAATGAGAATTGAGACCTTATGTCCTTGTAGCACCCCTCTCATATTGAAAGTGTTGAATTTAGGTACCCCGCTGATGGATGCTAGTGTCACCTTTTCATCTGCTGCAAGGCCGTGACTTGCATCCTCCTCTTCTGCATGTCCTATGGCCTCTGCCTCTATGTTTTGTAGATGGCTAAAATCTTCCTCCTCCTCATCATCCGAAATCACCTCAATGTAGTGAGCCTTGCCCTTACCCATGCATTTGTGTGTTGGATCTCAAGTCTCTTTGTAGGTGAAGCACAATTGTTTCCTTCTCAATTCCCTCCTAGTGGGTTCATCCATCCCACCTGTTCATTAGTAAAACTCGCTTTGGTCTCTCCCTCCTTGGTTCATAGGAGGTATTTGGTCTCTACCCTCTTGCTTTAAAGGAGGTCTAGGGGTAAATCTCATCTTTGTTGTTGATCCTAAGTCCCTAGTCTTCCATATTGCAACATGCAAGTTGGTAGGATTAAAATCCTTGACCCAATCCCTCAAGGGCTCCATCAACCCTTTTGTTAAGAGCATCATAAGTCTCGATTGAGACACATCATGTAGCATAATTGTTATCCTCTAAAACTCTTCTATGTAAACCTCTGGTGATCCCGTTTGTTTAAGCTGGGTGAGTTCCCTAAAAGGTAGCTCCGGATCCCTCTGGTCAAACCTGTCAATGAGCCTATGTGTAAACTTTGTATAGGATGTGATCTGATTGTGACCTAGTGTGGTCAACCCATGGTACCACCAATCATTAGCCTTGCCCTCCAAGTACATAGTGGAAAACTTGATGTAATCCATCTCCCTCATGGGGTTAAGCTGTAGGTAGGTATCAAGGTTTTGCACCCATGCTTGCACAGTCACCTTAGAAGATCCATCAAAATAAGGAATTTCCATCTTGCTTGCCCCGCATTCCAATTCATAGTTGGGCCTTTGATATTGTTTAGGCTTACCCTGAAACTTGATTCCACAATATTGATCCAACATGAGTTGCCTCTGGAACCCTGCACTCAAGGCATGATACTCTCTGGTATACTGCTCAAAGTTGTCCTCAATTTCATCCTCATAGTTGCGTTGTGGCTAGTTATCCAGGAATGTGGGTAGATAGGGTCTAGGGGTGGTCCTCCTGTGTGTTGGACCCTGAGTAGATTCACCTCCATAACTCTGTCCCTCAATGTGATAACGAGGACTATGCTCCTGCCGAGGTCTAGTTCCCCTATGAGATCCACTAGCTTCCCTGTTTGCATAAACCTCAGGCCCCTTTCTTGCATGGGTCATCTGTAATAGGAGTTGTGAAAGCCTTTCCTGGACGTCATTCATTTTTTCCATACTCTCCCTCATTTCAAACTGTCCCCTGCGCATGGCTTCCTAGTTCTCATGTTGATGGTGTACAAGTGCACTTTCTGTTTGATTTATGGAGTGTTGTAACTCCTTGGCAAAGCCTGCTAGAATTTGTGGCTCACTATCTTCACCTGAACCCTCCTTCTCTGCCTCTGTCTCACCTGTTTGCTCCCTGCGTCTTCCCATGTAAATACCACTGAACTTCTGCATGCGCTAATCCCCACTGGCTGGGAGGATCAATGCTTTAATACCACTATAATGTTCCCAAGCCAATTTTTTTGCTTGGAACACTAACTGCTCACTGTTTGTTATGTTTGCTTATGTGTTTACAAGTTTACTAATGGAGTTGCACATTAGGGTTTATGTGATGTTGATTAAACAATGGAACAATAGCTCTGAAGCATATAAGATAAACAACACGAGATGCAATAAAGAACACCAATATAGGACCACTAATGTCAGATCTGACCTTTATTTAGATAGTAGATAGATCCTCGAACAAGAGATCTATAGATCTGGAAGAAAACCCCAATAATATCAAATATTGGTTGCCAACCGATACAATAATAGCTAATACAATGATAATAGACTCCCAAAGGCTCTCTGAAGAGAATATCCAAGCCTCTAAAGGCCAACAACTACAAGAAAAGATTGATGAGATGAGATCCTGATCCAATATCATGCAAAACCCCTCCAACTGGCTAAGTTGCGTACTACCCTAGCTGCTGGTGAACCCCTAAGTTTTGGCCCTCCTCTTCCTATGCTCCAAATTCTCCAAAACCTTCCTAGAATGTAGATCGGGCTACTAGAATCCCCCTGACAAGGTCTCAAGCCGAAGGGTGAAGTTTTGGCCCTCCAATTGAGCAAACCCTCAATTGGTTTGCGCCCCCTTGGTTGACTGAATCACGTAGATTTCGGCCTCACCTCTTGAAGCCTCCAACTGATACCAAAATCTCTTAAATGATAGATCGGGCCAATAAAATCTAACTAGTGAAATATCAAGATGATATATGAAGATCTGGGCCACCAAATAAAGGAAATCTATTCTTGCAGTGCGCCCCTCTCTCCTCCAGGTCGTGCTAAGCACCAGGAAATAATTTGTTGGGATAACCTCCTCCGAAATAGACTAGAAATGATGCCCAGGACCATACGAATAAAACCCAGATGCTCCTTTGCCCAGAATCTCACTCCTTTCCTTAGATCAAACTAAACTTCTCAATGTGGTGCACCCTCGTTGCTGGAAACCCATTAAGCTACACACTGGCTTGCCTCTGCCAATAGATCTGACCCCTGCAACACTGTAGAATGGTATGGGAGGATTATTTCTCCTTTGGGACCAAGATTGGATCAAGGAAGGTGGGATCTTTCACCACCGTGTTGATCTCTAGGGTTTTAGACTCAAAACCCTCAAAATTGCTTGTGCTCAAGAGATCCAATGCAAAATATGATAATAATCCAGAATGCCTTAGAAGTGCACCCTTCCTTTCTTTTATAGCTCCATTCTATTCATTCGTTGAGTTAGTTAACCCCTAGGCTTAACTCACATTTTCTTTTCTTTTGTTGAGTTACCCTTTTTCACACAAAGTCGACTCAACAATATAATGTTGTGTTTAGGAAGTGTCTTCTGGTTGACTTTGTCCCCATGATGCATGAGACTATAGTCTAGTGGGGATGGCTAGACCACTGAGTCTCTCAGGAACTCTTCATCAAGAGGTGGGGGACATTACACCCACATGTGTGAGTAATGAGGGTTGATGTGGCATCCACTCGTACCATGGTGGTCAACAAGCTAGGTCAACTTACATGAGGCATAACTTTTGCATATGAGTTTTGATTGAAGTGAATTTTGCACCATTGAAATGGTCTCAATGTTTAGAATAACATCAAGGGAATAAGAGATATTCTCATAATGTTTTGTCCAACAAAAATGCCATTTGATTCCTCAAAATGGCTCTGGAAGGTTCTAGACCCCAAATCTTCAAACTGGGAACCTATTTCTAAAATCAGTGCTACAAGCTAATCTCCAATTTTTCCACCCATAAAATACTAAGAGATATGCCAAATTATATAATGATCCAATCTGGATCATACCTCCCCATTTTGGGTGGCTTTTGATCCCCAAAAGATTTTATTGAATGAGGTGAGGAAATTTTTCCTCTACCTTCTCCTTGGAGTACCATTTTTCCTTTCTCAGAAGTTATCCTTTCAATCCAATCTGCCAAATGTCATGTTGCCCCTATCCGGTAATTCTAGACCTATTTTGCAAAATTATATCTTTTGCCAACTCTATTTGAGATTTTGGTGCTAAGTCATTTATAGTAGGTAGGACCTGCTCCTTAGTTGCCTGATCCAACATGGAAGGCTCATGAAGTTTCAGATTCTCCACATTCACTTCTGAGTAATGTGCATTCATGGGGGTAGAATGAGCCTATAAGCGCTATCTGTGACCTTCTCCAATAATTTAAAAGGGCCATACCATATACCCTTTTTCTTCTTACCAAGACCTCTTAGTCTTTTCTTATTTAGCTATAACCAAACTCTGTCTCCCACTTTGGATTATTTTTATGTTTTGTGTTAATCATATCAGTCCTTGTACCTTTCCTATGACTTCTTGAATGTCTCATGTACTTGCAAATGGATCTGCCTAATATTTTCAATAAACTTATCTTGTTTCAATATTTCTCTCGTGATGTCTTCCCTCACTCTTCCTTGTTGTGCATAGACATTATCCAAGGGTGAACGTGGTAAATATCCAAAGAATGTTTCAAAAGAGGAATTATCGGTAGAAGTATGGACTACTTTGTTATAAGAGTGTTGAGTGTGGATCAACTTATCATCTCAGGTCTTTGGATGCTTCTAATTGGAACCCCTCAAAATTTATACCAATGTCTTGTTGACAACTATGTTTGCCCATCTGTCCGTGGATGGAATTTTGTAGATATCTTCAACTTCATGTCCATTTTCTCCAAAAGTGTAGTCCAAAAGGCACTGGGAAATCTGGTATTCTTGTATGAGATGATGCTCCATGGTATCCCAAAGTGCACCCATACATGTTCAAAGAACATGCTTGTTGATTCTTGTTCTTTGATGGTATTTTTAAAATGCATAATATTACACATCTTGTTGAACCTATAAACTTCCATAAATAGATAGTCATGTCCCTTCCTGGTTGTTGGCAAACCACCCACAAAATTTGTGGAAATGCTTTCTCAAGGTCACGTGGGTATAGGTAAGGGATGGTATAGACCTTACTTTCTATTACCAGGTTTGTTGGTACAACAAAACATGCATCCTCTAATATATTGATCTACATCTTCTTGCATTATGGGCCAATACACATTCCTTTTCAAGTTAGTAACTATCTTCCCAACACCAAAATGTCTGAACCTTGGAGGTGTGAGACTATCTAATAAGTTGCAATATTTGACCTTTAGGGACACAGAGCTTGTCTAGCTTATAGAGTAACCCATTTTGGAGATGATAGTTAGCCTTGTCGTCGCCTTCTTATACATGAATTTATCCCTATAGTTGTTGAAACACCTCTTTGAAGTCCTCATCTTATGTGTATGCCTCTTTGTATGCATCATGGGTAAAAGGATCCATGTGCATAAGAGTTCCCAAAGATGTAATATTGGATGTGAGTGGCCTTGAAAGCATGCTAGTCAACTTATTAGTGTTTCCCTTTTTATACTTGATGACTAGATAAAACTGTTGCAAAATCCCCATCCATTCGTAATGTTTGGTTTGTTGAAGCTTAATCTGGGCCTACAAATACTACAATGGCTAGCAATCAGTGTTAATAATGGTTTCCTTACCCATTAGATAGTGCTTCCACTTCTTAACATCCTGAACCAAGGCATATAGTTTCTTATCATAGGTAGGGAAGTTCAAAACTTCTCCACGAAACATCTCACAATGATAGCATATTGGCTACCTCCTTGCATCAAAACTGCTACCATAACATACACACTTACATATGTCTCCACTTTGAAAGGCTTATGCAAGTTATGCAATGCGAGAACTCGTGCTTGATTGATCTTTCATTTTAGCTCGATAAAATCTTTTTGTTGATTCTTTTCGCATTGAAAACTCTTACCACTAGTTGTTATGGCGTGGAGTAGCACAACTATTGCTAAAAAATATGTTATGAACTTCCTTAGGTATTGTACTACCCAATCAAAGATTATAAATTCAATGACATTAGTAGGAATTTGCCACTTCATGATGGCCTCTATCTTTGCAGGATCCATCTTGAGTTCCCCTCCACTAATCACATACCCCAAATACACCAATGATTGTTGAGCAAACTCACATTTCTTAACATTTGGCATCAACTAATGCTTTTTCATAGTCTCTAACACCTGCATGATATGTGAGATGTGCTCCTCCCTAGAACAACTATAAACCAACATGTCACCCAAATACATTATTACAAATGAATCTAAATAGGGACACAATAAAGCATTCGTCAATCACATAAATGTACCTGGTGTATTACATAAACCAAAAGGCATGACCAACCATGCATACAGACCTTAGCTTGTGTTGAAGGTGGTCTTCCAAGTGTCTTATTCTTTGATGCATACCTAGTGGTATCCTTATTTGAGATCCAACTTGGTGAAGTACCTGGCATTCGTCAAGTGGTCTAAGAAATCATCGATCATGGGCAGAGGGTACCAATTCTTGAGTGTGATATTGTTCAAAGATTTGTATTCAATACACAAAGTCCCATCCTTCTCAGGGTACTATAATGATAGGTGAACCATAAGGTTAGGTGCTCGGTTGAATAACTCTTTATTCCAGTAGTTTTTGCAGTTATTTCTTCGCTTCGCTTGCTTCCAAAACATATTGTTTATACAACCCAATATTTGGTAATGGGGAGTCAGGAAATAACTGTAGCTCATGCTCCACTTCCCTCTTAGGTGGCATCCCTTTAGGCTCCTAGAACACTTTGTTGTACTCCTACAACAACTCCTTCAACCGTTGTTTCTACTAATTTATACATCCCTCCATGGATTCCTTTACTCTTATCGATTCCTCCCTTGGTTGATTCTCTCTTGAGAAAAGGAATACACACTTCTTGCTAGAATTTATGAACTTTATGGCTTGGTTATCACTTACTAGATAGATATTTGATTCATTTGTGTCCAATGATGATGAAATATTTCCCAGCCTTGATCAAGCAACATTGATTTTCTCTCCGCATGAATATTGCATTCCTCGTATACATGTAAAGGGTTCCAAACACTACACCACACACATCAAGGGGTACTACATCTAAGTCCATCTGGTCAATAAAATCTGCACCTATAGCAAACTTGATCTTACACTATTTAGTGACTTTGATCTTTGCATCCTTATTCACCCATCCCACTGGACATGGGCTCAGATGATCATGAACTTCCAACCAAAGCTTGTTGACCATATCATTTGCTATGGGATTGGCCTGGGATCCGAAATAAAATAGAGCATCTACTTGGCCATTTTGACCTGGATCTTAATATGGAAGAGTTTTGTCATTTCCTTCTCTTCCTTGTGGTGAAGGATACTCAGATTCAATTCCTTCTACAATGAAGTGTAGACAATATTCTCATCCATATACGAGTTACTCTCTACTTGGTTGCATAAATACTTGCATGGTAGGTTCTTCTTCTTGGCATCCTTCTTACGGTTCTTTGGATTCAACTCTGGATGTAGCTTCCGACACTTATCTTTAGTGTGGCCCGTTACCCTGTCACACTAGGGGGAAACTATGGAGATTATATCTTGAGGCCCACATGTAGAAGGCATGGAGTGCCAAGAGCGATATTGACTGGCATAGCCCTGGAGGGCCCCTCCTATTCATTGATGCACTATCATATGTCACCAACAGTAGAGAAACATCCATCACACTAGCTTGGTCCCAAAGGACAACATGTCTTGCTTAATAACGTAATAAGTCTACAAATGTGCATCACACCCTTTATAAAGGCACCCATAAATGAGACAATACAAACCCTTGTATGTCATGAACCCCATGCCCAAAAGTCTTACCCACTCCGCCTCACACTCATACATGAATTAGGTGGGTTTATCTTGGAAAACACCCTTGACTGGAGGATTGATTGGCCCAATAGGACGCCTTGACACCCCTCCCACACCTAAATTTTACAAATTGTATAACATCTTTGAGCATTTGTTTAGTTTGAAAAGGGGGGTTTGACGCACATGTTTGGGTGGTTTGATTATTATATTTGGCTTACTTGGCATGATCCTATGACTTATGAACCCTTGGAGGGAATATATGTTTGTCTCTGCAGGACCTTACTCGATGGATAGGTATTCATGAGGAGATGACTTGTTTGGACCTTCATGAGGACTTTGGAGCCCATGGATGGATGCAAAACCCCACGTTTGGGGTAGGATTGTGATGACTTGTTGCATAATGAATAAGAAGGTCGTTGCCTCTGGAGGCACTCTGGGAGGACTAGATGGAGAGCTCCCATAATTCTACACATGTAAGTTGGATTTTAGAAGGCTACACATCACCCACCTAGCCCATGATGTCACTTTTGATGAGCTAGGGTTTTGTGGAGATGGATCGAGGACAAAAAATGCACACTTGGCATTGTTGCTTGATAGATGGAGACACCCGAGGCTTTTGGAGTCCTAACACTACACTCCTCTACCCCAACTTCCTTCATGTGGAGCTCAATGTCACCCTAGAAGGGATGACATCACCCCTTTTGGGGAAAATTTAATATGATTTTGTAATTTTGTAATTGAAGCGAAAAATTTGAAGGGTCGACCTTAGTTTTAATTTTAAGTTGACAATTTTGGGATAAAGGTGGTATAAATACACCTAAATGACATTTATTTTCATCATAAGGCTCCTCACTTGGAGAGAGGACTGAAATTTTCTCCCTTTTAAGGGTTATTGGATGAAATTTAGATGCGCACCTTCTTGGAGACTTGTTGTGGATGCTTCTTGGATCATTCTTGGTGAAATTTTTGGCAATCTAGGGTTTTGATTCTTGATTATTTTTGGTGAAGTAAGTAAATCTGCAATTTTTATTTCACGTTAAATGTCTATTGTATGTTTTACTTGTTCATGTTGAAGATTATAAATTGCTTGTTTGAAACCCTATGAGTAAGAAACATAATGTATTTCTTTCTTTCTCTTTGTTTGCAAAGTTTTGCTAAAGGAGATCTTGTTTAGACAAGGTTCTAAAGCCCTAAAGTGCTAGCACTTTAGAAGCGTTTCTCTAGTTCTTGTTGCATAAATATATTTCAATAGTTCAAGGAGAGAAGGTTACACTAGGGCCTTAAAGTGTTGCGCCCTAGTGGAATCCTTCTTCGAAGATTTGAATGCCTGAGGCCTTGAAGTGCCAACACCTATAGCATTCATCTCTTGGTCCTTTGACAATTACAATCATTTGATTTCTCCAAGTTATTCTGCTCATATAATTGACTCCATAATCCCTAAAGGCACTAGTTTCTTACATCTCTCTTGTTGAAGAGTTGACCAAACACTCAAACAATACTCTCTTAAGTTTTTTCTAACTATCCCTAACCCTAACTTAGCCTAGATTACTAATCTACTTGTTGTTGATACAAAACATTGTTACATCCATACTAATTGTTGCAATTTCCTGCATACTGACTTTAATTGCTAGCTAAACTTACTAGAATTTGCTTGTGACAATTGCTAATCAATCTGGAAATTTCCATTGTGTTTTCAAGCAATTTTGAGGAATATTTCTTGCAGTTGTTACAAAATACTTTTTGTTGTTAAAAACTTTATTATTGTTGAAATTTTACATCATCTAGCATATATTTTCACTATCTATTGTCTATTGAG